>VICI01001853.1:0-19499 GCA_019593645.1 Akabosia matsudoensis | reverse complement strand
TCGTTCATGAGCAAAAAAAGAAATGTAAATCGTACAAATCAAGTTTAGTACATCCCTGTTGGGATTGGAACTGCATGAATTCTCGCAATTCCTCAGTGCATCCAATTACTCTAACTTACATCGTAAATCCTATTCTCTTCTTTTTCTTTGTCTCTACTTTCTTTCAAGCAAGAAATGATAATAACGCGGATGGTGAAAATAGAAATGCTATAATGTAAAATAAAAAACATAACGATGCCATCGTCTTTTGCGTTGTAAACCTACAGGGAAATAGCTTGTAGTGCTAGAAAGAACAGGTATTTCAGTTCTGCCATTGTTCCAAGCGCGCAAATCCATTTTGGTTAAACTATCGATATCAATCAGCTTTGTGTTACGACTTTGAGTGTTGTATTGTTATGAAGGAAACACTTCAACCGAATACGGATATTTTTTGAATTGTCCCAGCAATCTTTATCTACAGCAAATTTATGATTTTTTGTAATGCATGTCTATACAGTATACTATACAACAATGGAAGCAAGAAGTTTAAAGTTGAAACTTTGCAGCACTCCATGTAACAAGGTATCCGGTTTTGTTTTTGTTGTTTCCGTAAATTAACATTTTGAATAATTTACAAAGTGAGCATCCACCGCTTGCACTTATAAAACACCTCAAAAATGATATGCATCAAAACCATTATATATAACAGCGAGAAAAACGCACAGGTAAACAGAAATGGATTCACATTTGCTTTGTTTCCTTCCTTAAGTTCGCTCAATAAGTGTTTCCGCTCGAGAGTGCACATGATTCAAACTTGTATGCTGTGTACATTTCAGTTGGGAACTCGCAAGCATTTGAGGTAATTACACAAGAATAACACCATAAACAGAAGTATCATGTAGCCGTAATTAACTATTCGTGGAAATTCAACCACAGACGGTGNGTTGGGAACTCGCAAGCATTTGAGGTAATTACACAAGAATAACACCATAAACAGAAGTATCATGTAGCCGTAATTAACTATTCGTGGAAATTCAACCACAGACGGTGGAGCAGGACAAATGGACTGTATCCGTAAAAGTGTCTGTGCGAGAGAAACACTGAGAAATATATGTACTGCGGAAAAAGCTCAAAAAATTAAGTATCCGTTTTTATACTACACAGGTTTCGTCGGTTTGCGTTCAAAGGGAATGAAATTTCTATAGAAAACATGGAAAATAGAAGAATTTTTTCATCAGCGTCATCATAACCGTCTGTCGTGTTTCCCCTTTTAACATGATCAAATCAACATTTAAGCTAAATATTGCAGGGATATAACTTACTGCTGAATCCAAGCCCTAGCATATTTTTTTTACTTTAAAAGCTTTAATACAATTGTGGTACTCGCTGTGGTTTTATACGATATAGTCAAAAAGCCATGAATTGAGTCCCAAGAGAGATCATTTAACATACACACGTACATGAGCACAACTCCCATTAGCATTAGACACAGTCCATTTTCCAAGAAAACTCCCAAAAATGAAACAAATGAAATAATGCTACACTTCTGCTGATACCACGGGTTTCTCAAAAAAAAACAATGCAGTGTAGTACAATATGTTGGAGTATATATGAACATAATGCTGCAAGATTTGGTGAAAACATATAGTCAGGGTTTTTCACTCGGTGCACCATTCTTCCACCAGTGGAAGCTTCCATGTTCGGAAGCAAATAAGAGGAAGCTATAGGCGTTCGCTTTTTTTGTTTCTTTTCCTAATGAAACTAAGAAAAAAGATAGTTTGTTGTATGTGCATAAGAAGTAATGTACCATATCCAATATATAAATGACTTTTTAGCTCCTTTTTCATATTTTATTTTTCTCGGTGTACTGGATGAGTGACCCTGCAGCAGTTTTCGGAGATAAATACCCTTCCCCTTCCACATTACAACAATGTAAATAACACGCATGAGCCTATGTGTAGTAATAAGTAGATGAAATAATAGAAGCAGACGAAACGTTAACTGCCTAATGTCCAGCGTAAATGCTAAAACCAGAAGACAGAGACAGAGAAAAACAAAATAAGAAAAATGTTGGCTCAGATGTCAGAAAGACAGTTAAGCTTTTTTCTAGAGCTTTCCAGCTTATTTTTTCCTATTAATACAGTGCAAGTGTTTTTCCCTGAAACGTAGCTTTGCGTAACGTCTGCTTTCCCTGATATTGCTGACTTACATGTTTTCTCACAATTTAACGCTGAAAACTAACTAGCATGTGGTCTTGCTACCACAACAGTTTGCCCTAATAAGCAGTCAGGTAAAAAGGAACGAAATGTGGCTGAATGTATGAGAACCGGAAAAACACCGAAAGCATGTTCGCTTTACAGTTAGGGAAGGACAAACAACAGATTGCATCTTGTTGAGAGGACGTCCGAATAAGATATTACAAGACAAACATATACAAACTTAGGCTAGTAATATCTGATGCGAAACTGATTGAAGTGAAACTAAGAAGGAAAGCAGATGGCTTGGGGTAACGTGTCCAATAATGAGTTTTCTAAAAGCAATTTTGCGCCTTCAACTTGTACACACAACGTAGTAACTACTTATTGCTCGCTCATTCCTGCTGCCCAGCTTTTCCTGCGTGAAAGCCGAGCAGCTTGGGAAAAGGAAGGCTTAAAGACAACCTTTAAAAAACTGCACTAGAATTTTTTTTTTCATTTCACTCGTTCGCTTTCACCATCCAATTCGCTAACTTGCTGTTGGCTCTAGGCCAGTAACACAAACTAAAGCCGTTTCCAATTTTCGATTATGAAAACCCAAAATAACGCACATGTGTGGTTTGATTCACGACTACTGCCGTATATGGTTTGATCTGATATGATATAACTGAACTAAAATTCTGGACTTTAAAAACTTGATAGGCTCTCTGGACTATGGAGGAGGATGTACCTTGATTGGGTTATGACGGCAACGTAGAGAATCAAAGCAAATATGAGATTGCAAACTTTTGCCTGGGCTGATGTTAGACAAGGCGTAAGAAGAAAACCCCATCATCATTATCACTCGTACTTATTTTGGCAGCAGTGGTTGAGTGACGTCCATCCTTGATCTGATAAAACTAATGGATGTGAGAGCGGAAATAAGCATGATGGGTTCAATAACTAGACTTTTACAAGATAGGGAATAAGCTGGGTAGAAAGCAGTGTTCATTTTTTTCCTGTGGGTGGTCCTCTCTTTAAGTTTAGCAAAAACATAAACTTAATCCCGGCGAAAACCTTGCAAAAAGATTTCTGTCTCCGTGAGTTCCCACTTTCCATTAAAATTATTCAGAAAAAAAGGGATGAACGAGAAAACTCGCTTAGCTTGACTATTTGCTGAACCCTAATGTGACACCAAGATTATCACAACGCCTGTCGAGAACAATCTCCCATCTCGAGATATTCTAAAGGCTTGAGCAATGAGCATGCTCGCATCTCTCGCTCCCAAACATCCAACTGGATTTGATCAATTCTCAAAATCTTATCAATCTTCCATTGGATTATCTGTTTGAGCAAAGGGACAACGCCACGTCAATGCAGAGTAAACTGCCGAGTCAGAATCCAAACTCGTGACGACAACAAAAGATGATTATCCAAAATACACATCCAATATTATATTTTTTCGCGTGACCAATTTAAATCCATTCAGCACAAAAGCATGTCCTGGAAAAGACATGAGCCAGCATAAGATCAGCTCTGCACTTTCCTATCGTTTCCCGCAATGCGCATACATTATCTCCGCCACTCGTAAAGACCTGTGAAAGTACTATGATTTTTGCATTGCTTATTTCATTTTCAAACTTTGTGTAATCACTTCTCAACTAACGAACTCTAGAGAAAACCTCTCCCCCTTTTTGAATTTGAGCGTGTACAAACACACTATTTTGTGAAGAATATATGTTTTTGAGTAGACTGATGGATCAAATAGTAGTAGGTTACGTCGAGTGTAACAAGATTTAAGACAGTGTAATAGGAACGCGAGTATCAACCTCATCATCCCAACACACGAACATCAACATCAAATCATACGTAAAAGTCAGCGAGGAACAAATCCTCTAGCTCACGTTTATTGGATTTGAGCTCATTTGCTTTATCAGAGAAGATGACTGAATGAATACCGAGATAGTTGGGGATTCTCATCCAGTCAGCCAACCAACAAATCCATCCATCCGTCCTATGAACGAAGAGAAGAAGAAAAAAAACCTTTCCTGCTTTTTGAAACAGTCGGAAATTATTATTCATCTCAACTAGAATCCAATCTCTTGGACCACGCTTGCTAACTCTCTCCTGTTTCATCTTTCTCATCATCGTCAGCAGCCGAGGAGTAGACTTCTCAATCACCCTCTCATCTCTGTTCTCTTTTTTTCCTTCGTCGATCCTGAGAAAGCTTCTAGTATCAGCTTTAAAGAATAAATACGTATCATCCTCTCCTCTGAGCAATCAGGGAAGATGCACTTTTCTTCGACGGGATACGCAGCAAAAAGCTAGATATCCTTCAAAATTCAAAAGTGTATGCTTTTGACGCTATATTGCACGGCTCAAATGCATTGTAACCTCTTTGGAGTATATTAAGACGGAGCTTTAAAAAGCTACTCTATTTAAAAACGGCTCTTCTTAAGTTCTTAATACGGAAAAGTGCGCCGTGTAATTCTCGTGTCATATGATCCAGAAGAGCTTGCTACTTATAGAAAATACTACATTTTATTCACTTTGGAAGATTCCCAGCGGAATATGGAATGAAGCTTGGGAATCGTTGTGATGAGAGACTGTTCGATTCTCTTTACTCACTTCAATCATCATTCTAAAATTTCTAACTTCCGTTTGATCCTTTCAGTCTCTAGAAACTGTTCACAATGTAGAATTCAAGGGAAAAGAAGAGGCGCACACAAGAATGAAAAACAAGTTAAAAACCACGAATAAAAAGCACCCATTTCAAGTCGTGCTTTCTCTGCCACTAAAAAATACAGAGTCAAGCCCAAATAAAAAATTCTTGTTGGGATCTACTCAGTCACAATTGAACAAAAGGAGATGAATGTATGAAACCAGTCTTGTGTAAATTGCAGCACATAAAAATATCTTCTACATGAAACGTAACGAAAGTCACTTATTAAAGGGAAAAATTAGTAGAATTGCATGTCACAGGCATAGAAAGGAATGACACAAGTCACAGAATAATAGACCTTGTCAGATAAAAAAATGTTTGATGAACAAAAGGAGATGAATGTATGAAACCAGTCTTGTGTAAATTGCAGCACATAAAAATATCTTCTACATGAAAAGTATAAAAGTCACTTATTAAAGGGAAAAATTAGTAGAATTGCATGTCACAGGCATAGAAAGGAATGACACAAGTCACAGAATAATAGACCTTGTCAGATAAAAAAAATTTTTGACTAACTGTGCTCATTCATGCAAAACTAACATATTTTTTTTTTGGTCTGGCAGTATAGACTGAAAAAAAATTAGAGCTGTCATGACCTATTTCTGTTTCATTAATTTCAACTAGTCACAGAATTATTAATACAATGTTGAGCTTTTATGTCCAAAAGAGTAAAAAAAATACGGCTTGAGCAGTGTTTTCACCCGTTTCGTCTCTTTATGAGAAAAATGGGTGAAAGCTGCAAACAAAAAAAAAAAACTTGTATCCACTCAGTTTATTTGTAACAACTGGAAGGAACGTAGCTTGAATGAAGTAGTGTTAACGACTGAATTCCATATGATCATCATGTAAATACACAGCCTTGTACGTAAAGTCCGTGTGGAGACATTGAATTTAGTGCAGCACCAACCTGCATCCCCAATATTAGAAGAGTAATAGAAAGCTCTGCTACTCCAATTTAATAAACGATCTATGCCGTTATCATTTTTGCAGAGAACTGAGTTACTACCAACCATCATCCTAAACTATATATTTTATATAGGCCAAAGGAACGTCAAGCTATATACTGACTAGACCATCATCATTTCCTTAATTGACTTGGCTTCCTATTCTCTTTAATGACCTTGTCTCCTTTTCCCTATTCTCCCACACACAAATAAACGTTATAAGTCTTCATTTTATATTACATACCAGCCTCCAACGCAGAATCTATAGAATTACAGAGGTTCTACTCCGTTTTACTTCTCTTTTTTTCGTCAGACTATTTGCATTCTCTGTGATTTTTTTGCCATAATAAAGCTTCGTCATTACCCAAATACTGAACTAATCAAGCCCTCATATTTAAGGATTTCTCCCTTTCACAACCATTAGTCTCATCTCATATTCCTCCCATTCTCATTCACTGTACTACCAGCAGCACCGCTTACTAAAACAGAAAAAAAACCTTGTGCGCTTTTCTCTACAATTTATAACAAGCTTAGCCTCTTTCAGAAAGCAGCGTGGGCTGACTAAATATTTTACAATGTATTTCCTCTGCTAACAAAATACCATAAAGTGTCGCTCCTCCTGTGTAGCTATATTCTGGTATAGGTTCTACTTTCAACTTATTTTCATACTACCGTGTTTTCTTCCGGGGAAAAAAGTGGAGAATGTGATGATTTCAGGAAAAGAGTAAAAAGACATAATAAAGTTAAGCTCGTACTGCCGCAGCATACATATGCATACATTTCTAATGTAAATATAGCAATCACTAGTGATCCTGTATGAACGGGTAAATCTTAGTGTAGTTTCTCTCGAGTGCAAATGAAAAAGGTGATTGTTGGGAAGTTCCTGTTGTGACTATAAACAGATTATATTCATACATATGCATTTTCCCTGTAAGAGTAAACATCTTTCTCGAGGTAACCCTATAACGCTTCACCACCACCACTACCACCTATGCCACCCACCATCTGATTCAGATGACTAAGCAAAAGTTTCGGTATAAAATCTGAGGAAACAGAATGAAATAGCTGTAATATGTTTTTGCCTATTACAAAAAAGCACATCACTACCGAAAAGCGTTTGAGTATCCACACTAGTTTTGCCTGAGCCGTGAATGCTGCTGGTTGCAAAAGAAATGAATGTTCACGGGAAAAGTAGAGAGACAGGAAGAGTGAAAGTGCTAATTATCTTCTCTCACTCATTTGGTTACACATACACGCGCCAATCTTTAGAGAATACTCAGGCCATTCAGCAGCTAAAGTGGCCATTAACATTTTGTTAATTCATGTTGCATCCTGTCTATTACACTTTTGCAATGAATGAGGGATGATGCACTTGCTTAGGCTCCTCGAAAATGCCGCGTACGCTATTTAACAGTAAAAGAGTATTGTTCATTTTGTTAATTCATGTTGCATCCTGTCTATTACACTTTTGCAATGAATGAGGGATGATGCACTTGCTTAGGCTCCTCGAAAATGCCGCGTACGCTATTTAACAGTCAAAGAGTATTGTAAGAACGAAGCGAAAGAGCAAGTCCTTTCTCTGCTGTGAAACGTGATGCGTAATTTTCCCTAACCGCCTTTTCCCTTTCACGCTCTGTCTTCCCGTTGTTATCAGATGGAACAAATGAATTTAGAATACCCAGTCATAATCATATTTGATCTTATTCATTCGTTATTCGTCCAAACTGTTCGTGAAACTTATCAGGCTCGTGGGCTAAACTGGTGTGAGTAGAAAAGCTAGAAACCAGAAAAGGGTGACGCGGAAACACTACCGTTAATTTCCTTCAGGCCATTTTCATTAGGCTTCACAACATGAAAACTATTACAAAGTTATCCTGTCCGACAAGAGTGAGATAAATTCTGATACGCGCCGTTGCACCTTACAGTTCAAGCCAACTCGACTGGAGCTAACTCGATCTAAGAGAAAATTCAGCTGGTTGTGATCTGTTTTATTTTTCGACTCACATACTTTTTTAATGTGATTAAACAAAGCGTACAGCTCAGACGAAACCAAACTTCACGTTGTTTACGCTTAAAAATGAATCTAATTTTTCGTTGCTTATGATTAAATTATCTTTCCAATGTTCCTTTTCTACGCAGTGTTTTCACTTTAATAAATTATCGTTATATATAATTGAGTTCTGACGGGCTATGAAGTATGATCATAATCAAGAAATTTGCAATGGCACACTTGAAAGGCTTCCATGTTGTGGATCTTACGGATACACAGAACAGAACCGGGCGTGTTAAGTTCGGAGAAAGCATGATTCCGTTTTCCACAAGTTTTGTCATCTCTTACCTATAAACCAACAAAAAAGTAAACAGTTTCAACTTCAATTCTTATAATATATTAGATTTCATATATGTATAGAATTATAGCAAGTTTCATTTTGTACAAGAAAATGAAAGATAGTTACGATAAAAAATGTTTCAAGCTAAAAGAAGGCATTTTTGTAAGAAAGTTTAGTATGCAATACTATTTCCATTACATCCATTTTCAGTCCAAATCTACTCCTCCTTAAAACCGCAATCCACATTACAACCCATATCATCAAACAATCAGACGAACAATCAATACATGACCCGAATCTAAAAATTGCTAAAGCTGAAAAAACATCATTTGGTGGAATAGGTTGTAGATAAAGTATTCGATTACGAAGAGATATACAGAAAAAAGCCGAACGAAAAAGTTTCCTTTCCTGGAGCGTGTAAATGCATGTATGCTTGAAACGTTCTAGGTCCATGAATGTACACAGGAGATTGCGTTCTCATCTTTCTCTTCCGCCTTATTTATTTGCACTTGAGTAAAACATAGTGGGAAATAAACTGACCTCTATTTGCCTTATTTGAAAATCATTCATCACGAATGTACACAGGAGATTGCGTTCTCATCTTTCTCTTCCGCCTTATTTATTTGCACTTGAGTAAAACATAGTGGGAAATAAACTGACCTCTATTTGCCTTATTTGAAAATCATTCAGCTGTACAAGAAAACAGAGAGGTGGATTACAAAGCAAAAATTTCCATCCCTGGATTTGCAACATCAGTTCACCAAAGGAAAATAGAGCTTAGAAAAATAACGAATACACTTCCCGATTCGTTCAGAAGCCTTCCTCTCAAGCATAAAATCAAGGGATTCAGGTGCCTTCAAAGAAACACTGCTAAAACTGTCCTGCAAGGGCACAGATCAGATGCTCTAGTGTACTTTTTCGCGACCTTGAAAAACGCTCGCATTTTTACACAGTACATTTCACATTGTATGTTGTGCGTATAAACAGCCGTGGGATCAATTACTTGTCAATATATTGTCTTCCAACAAAAATAGCCAGAGAAATTCCATTCAAATATAGGCATCATCACATTCTTCGTATATATCACATTTATTATTAAATTTGCAAGAAAAGAAAGATATTTTCTTGCTGAGCAGACACCATTCCTTATCGCTATTTAGATTTTAACTTATTCTCACTATCATGAGCAGACAAAAATTCACGCGTCAGCGAATTTTAAAATAAAATCTTTTGAGCCAGCTACCATCAGTAAGAGGGAAAGTGCTTTTACTATGTATATAGGCATACAACACTAGCATTGGTATAAATAGCTTTTGTAGCTTTCTTTTGGTAGCATGTGCGAGTTCCCTTATGGGTTAGTAGTAAGTGGCACATGCACGTTAAATGATAGAAACAGACTTTGGCTAAAGTGAAGTGAAGAGAAAAAAAGTAGGTTTTCTTTCAAAACTACAGCTTCCGTTTCCTGTCTCATGTAAAAAGTGGAAAAGCATAGAACAAAAAAAAAGGAGTGAACGAAAAAAGTACAAGTTTTTGTCGAGGATCGCAATGGTATCCACATGAATCATCATTATTAATCTCTTCGACCATATATTGTACAGGAACATTAACTGTTCGTTTTTTTCTACACCATTTTCGTACCACTACTCTGGTAGTGGTAGTAATAGTCAACAAAACTTCATCGCTTCATCTTCCAGCATTCTGCCAACTGCTTTTGCTCTTTTCATGCAGGTCTGAGGATTTTTTTTCTCTCTCAGAAACTTATTTCCACAAATTATCTATAGCCATTTTATTAACATGGTTATCCCATCACATAACTCTCGTTTTACAGGACTTTCACATCATCATTAACATAGTCATTTTCCCCATTTTCTACAGCTACTTCCTACCACAATCCGTTCACTCAGGAAGACGAAGAAGAAAAAAAAAACGTTTTAACGATGCCCATGATCATGGTGATGATGACGATGATCATGTTCCCGCTCTGCTTTTGCTCCTCCACCAAGGAAAATTACAAGGGCCAAAAACCAAAAAACGTAGAATAGGGAACAAACCATGCATGCATAAACACAAGCAAATAGGATAGATACACACATTGAAAGGTAATATTATAGCTAAGAAAAGAATATTTTTCAATCTGAACTACCTAAACCATTGAGACTGAGGTATACCTAGTGGGAAGTGGGAATAGACCTGCTTCATGGCCCTCATTTTCCTTTCAATTTCAAGTTAACCTCCTTTCGACCACCATCGTAGGTTCTTATTTTGTAGATTTCCTATCTCAGGAGAGAGTAGCGAGGGAGTGCATGTGTGACTGCAAGAATGCTGATAATTGAACGATATCATTCTTCCTTTCTTCGCTGAATCCGTTTTCTCTCTACATGGAAGTCAGGGAGTCAACAGAGCACAACCAATCTAATATAATAATATGCCTTTTTACCTTACTAGTTTTCAAAATGTAGCGAGAAAGCAGGGAGGTAGGTGCCTTTGAAACACACGTAATGTAGATCTTTTCCATACAGGGAGTTACGTATCAGCTACCACCAGCAGAAGAAAATAAAAAACTACTATAAACTAGTGTTTCTCGTCTTTACCTCATCGCGTCATCTTCAGCAGAAAAAAGGGAAGGAGAAAAAGGGTTATCAAAGGGACTTTAACTCACTCGTTTGGTACATTATCATACAAAGTAATGCTATTCCTTCTTGATGATATATAATGGGGGCCTCTTTTCACTTCAATTTTCCGAGGTAAGAGAGTGGTGCATAGGTACTACTAGCGATTCTAGGAAGAAGCAGCATGTATCCGTTGATGCGAAGATTGGCATAGAAGAATTTTCTTCTATTGCAAATTTCCTCCGCTTTCACGACGTAGTTTGTTCAACAAAAGCGAGCTAAGATTCACGGCAAAAGTACGTCAAATTCCCGGAAACGAGAAAACTGCAGAATGCATGTTCAACGCCATGTCTGTGAATGGCAATTTATAAACGTAAATTTAAGCTGTTCTTAGAAGCATTTTCATTTAGGAACAGCGGATACGAAACACCTATGCCATTTTTAGAAAACTCGTCGATTGTGAAACTACTTTCGAATATCCTCCGTTTCAATATCATGAAGTAAAATCGCAAATCTTTCTAGACTACCAAAAATGCAATGAGCATGGAAGGAAATAAAACGAGTACACAGGTCCTCAGTCCTCGACCAGCTTGTAAAGATTTATCTTTATTTAAAAATGAATCGTCGGCACTTTAAAAATTCAGGTACAATTTCAATAAATAATCATTGCTTTTACCCCGAAAACTCTTTGTAAATTGTATCATATGAAAGTGGCGGCATTACGGTACACGAACTTTGCATACTCTTTAATGTACCTGAACTTTATGAGAAAACGATTCATCTTTAAGGAACACATATGTGCATGTGCAACATGCCTTTACCTTTGATAAATTATGTAACACTAGTTAACCAGTTTGAAAGACGAATACCATTACAAAAATACTTCAACAGAAAAAACAAAATGCGGCATAGATTGTACCATTTTAGTCTAATGGCAAAGATGTAACAAAACATTAGTGTGGCATAGTCAGTAAAAAATGAACCTATAAGACTGGCGTCAAATGATGTAAATGCATAAGAGTTGATTATAAAAAAAGTACACGAAAGAGCAAAATGTGATACGGTGAAATGATGCCTGAAAGCAAAACTCGCGAGTTTTCTCTGTGCATGTGTGATCCGTCAGAAATCTTGGAAAAAGGCGGCTTCTGGTGTTCACTCAAAAAAGAGAAAGGAACCAAGTGGTACAGTTAGTTCTACGATGGGTTTACGATGATGGAGAAAGGTGTGTACCTACTCCTTTTTCAAGCGAACGACAACGTTTCCGCATTGTATCACATCTGCATCATTTCACTCTGTTGATTTGACTTATAGAGGTGCACGAGAAAAAAGAAATGAGACTATGAAAAAGAAAAGAAAACATGAAAAAGTGGATTTTTTTTTTGCTCTCGCTCATATACTTTCCTATTTTATCGTGGTTAGACCTTACTATATCTTCTTTCACTTTTGAATTTATATATAATAATAGCCTGCAAGGAATGTATAGTGCATTGGCGTGTTCTCTATCGACAAAAATACTGGCGGATAACGAAGAATGGATGTACATGCTTTGAGGGCATGAGTCAGTGGTATGACGACTATGAACGGTGCCATCATTATTCCTTCTGCTCTGTTTTCTACATTTTTTTCTCTTTTGACTACTCCCATCATTCCATACTACTTTATCACTTGTCTTGGGAGGCAGACCACTTTTTCACTTTTATACGAGATATATATCAAGTTAAACATACACCTTACACACCCACAACAATACACAGTTGAAATAACCTCCAATATGTAATATGCCATACCGTTTCTCTTTTTCAAAAAGATAAAGGAAGAAATGTATGATTGTAGTTACTTTTTACTTACTAATGCTCATGGAGAGAGTGGAAGGCTAAAAAGAAAGTGGTAATATAACCATTAGCTTTGCACAAATAATAAAAAACGAAGAAAAAAAGAGGAGAAAAAGTTTTTGGCACTCTTTAAATTGGTCTGATCCATTTGCATTTTTCTTTTGTCCCTTTTCTCATTCTCTTCTCAACCTCTCTTTCCACTTTTTTTGTGAAGTATAGACCTCAAAGTTGCGCACACTGAACGCATAAAAAAGGGAGAAGGAGAGAGATATTTCTACATACGCTTTTTATTCCATCCAGCCATTATTCGTGCTCTTCCTCTCTTTCTTGCAACCCTACCATTACACAAAAATACTTAAGTATACTGCACTGGAACCGGATGGGTAAAACACTTTCTTAAGCTAGCTGTTAAAAACTCTTCGCCTAAAATATCATACACATCATACATATTTAAAGTTTTTCCGTTGAAAAGTGTGTATGTTTATGTGTGTGTGTGTGTGTATTTTGAGTGAAGAAAAAAGTGAAATCATAGAGAACGTAATGTACACATGTACATATCACCTAAATTCACACTTTATCTGGCAGCAAGCTATACAGGTTTTGGTGCAAGCTATTTCGCTGTATTTTTGCGTTCACTTGGAAGCTTTTAAAAACATTTTTTGAGACTTCCTTTTTTCAACTTACAAATGAGCCAAAAATGTTGCTAACAAGTTCACTACAAGCATTACACTTTCAAAAATAAGTGGACAAGTTTCATCCGCACATACATATCTGTACCGGAAAATAAAATTACTTCTCTAAAGAGTCTAGCTCGTGCATGGTCGTATGCTTCTTGTTCCTTGGTACTTTGCATACTTAAAAAAATGGCTCCACTTTTTTGTGCACTGTTTTCTTTGCGGTATTTCAAGCAAGAACAATATCTACTTTAAATTTATTCTTTATGCATGCCTAGTAGGCTTCTTTACATACAATATTATACTAGAGAACTCTGCTATTCCTGAGAAAACGAAACGTGTCTTTTCCTTGAGGTATACCGAAACAGCATTGAAGTTCTAGCATCTTTTTTATGGTAATGGGCATATATTACCGACTCTAGCTGCATTTGACGATTGCTGGTAAGCCATTTCAAAGTTGTTCGTACAATCGCATTTTACCTGACAGGCAGGTAGGCGTACAAGGAAAAGCAGAAGCTGTTATGAACAAAATATAAAATTTAAATGCAGACAAGAACAATATAAGATAGTCCAAGGATGTTCTTTACCTATGAAAGACGATAAACTGCACACGATGTGGCGGAAACAAGCCTGCTGAATTATGTTTTTCATTTTCCACGCGCCGATTTTTACTTGCAAAAATGGAGTACTATTATTTTTGTTGTCTAATCAATATCCTGACAAGCAAAAAGAACGAAAAGCAATCTTCCAACTTCCATTAATCCTGATATACTTTTTATAGGCTCACAAAAACAATCATAGGGAAATGAATGAATGATAGAATACAAAAAAATAATGACGATATTTTTATTGCTCGATCAACCCCCTCAACGTCATAAAAACAATTCATTTCGAAAAAGGTGTCTTTCAAGAACCAAAGTCAGGACAAAGACAAACAACGGCCTATTAGAAGCTGGATATGGATTACTGAGACTGTGTGTTGCAACTTGCAACTGAGGCTGAGAGTCAAGTTGTGTAGCGGAGCACATAAAAGTGAAAGGAGATTAACATATCACACAAACAAACAGGTTATACAGCTTTTGCCACACTTCAAACAAGCCACGTTTCTTCCTTCAAGAAATAATAATGAAGTTGGGTCATGATGTCGCCAACAAATTACCACTAATATGCACACCAAGACTTTACTAATATTTCTCAGGTCTAGTCGTAGCTTAGTACATCACGCTAAAACTGTGGTTGTAGACTAGTTTATATGGTAAATACAGCTTACTGAATACTTTCTCCGTCTTAAGTTATATGTATCCGCGTCAGCAAAATTTTCTACTATCTAATTGGTAATATTCTTTTTGCTTTCGCCTCATCCAACTTTTACTCCTTTCGTATCCACTAAGAGGGAGAAAGGGAGTAACTCTGAGCAAACTGAAAAGGGAAAATCACAGTAAGCAAAAAGGCGTTACATGCTTCCCAGTCGTTGCAATAACTAAGCAGATTTTACTTTCCCTGCCTACGATAAAAAGTACCCCTTGAATAAAGCAAAAAACTCTTAATAAATCTAGACAGTCCAAACGCTTAAATTAGGCTTAATTTTCTTCACTTCTATTTTCGTGTGAGAACAAGCGCGACCAAAATAATATTTCCAATAAGACCACAGCAATACTTTCCAAGCGAGTAAACAGTTGAGAAACCAGTTTTGCATTTCATTGCATCTTAATATATATACTTCGAGTATGGCGGGTGGTATATCGGAAACAACGTGAACTTTTACTGGCAAGTTATTACCCGACATCGCAATAGCTAAAAAAAATATTTATGATAACAAGTCGAAAAATCTCTTTAAGTTAGCTTAAAAATCCCGCTGTTCACTAGTTTGGGACGACAAGTTGCAAAACGTTCCCTATTTTATAATCTTAATACATTATATGTATGTATATATCAGATATCCTTTCTTACCCTTTTTCTCCTACATCATTTTACAACCAGTGACAAAAGGTAAATCAAAATCTGACTGAAAAGTATAAAGAAAGGCGGAGCAAAGACTACTTTCTTCAGAAAAAAAAAGAAAGTTGCCAGCATCAGCAAAACACATCAGGTTTGTTCTCTCTCTCTCTCTCTCTTTTTATTTTTTATTTTTAGTCTTCTCTTCTCTCTCTTACTTTCATTCTATAAGACATACATTTTTTGTGAACTTTTACTTATTTTCACTTGTTATATTGCTTTCATTCCTTCTTATGTTTTGCTCCCTGTCCAATCTGCGTCTCTCACTGTATGCATCTACCGGTCCATTTAGAAGAACTATTCCCTTTTGGCAAACCACAGCAAAAACCCTATTCAACATAACAAAAGCGACAGAAAAAGAAAGGCTCAAGAAGATGTACTAAAAATTCCAAGAGCAAAGCCAAAACTAATTCTACCCAGTAAAATTGTAAGGCAGATTTGTTGCCGATCTATTATAAACCAGTCACTTGTACTCTGTAGAGCCTTTCTTTACAAAAGATACATAGTATAGCTACTTTCCCAGTTTTCCTACATACTTAAACCTTGCCTGTTTTCGTATTTTAGTTGGAATGAATCTTCAAATATGCCGCTATATCCTCTCTCAACTTTCGGAATGCTTCCACGTTTTTTAAACTTTTTTTGCACAAGAACAGAAGCATGTACCAACATATACCTTTCATACATAGTTATACTGAAATAAATTTTACTTTTCTCTGCATGCTTACAGCTTTCCCTTGTTTTACTTCAAATGGTTACCAAATTTTAACGAAAACTCTAACAAAATCAAGACGTGTACGTTTACTCTTCTTTTCATACCTTTTTTCATAAAAAGATATTTCCAAGGCATGACCGCATGAACGAAAAATGCGCCTCTACTTCACATATATGTTTTACTAACAAACGTGTTTTGAATACTGTTGCGAATACTACGTAAAAAAAATTGGATGAAAACTGTAAACTTCAAATGGCTCAATGGTAGACCAATATCACTAATAAATAAAAGATAAATAGAATAGATATATAAGGGTTGTCTCTACGGATAGTATCTTTAGTAGGGAATAACCCAACAAGCATTCTATTATTCTGATGCTCGTCTTCTTCAGCCAGTTGAGCAGGAATGAATGGTACTAGGAAACTGGCGCTGTGTAACGTCGTCATTTCAATACTTTTGCCAACTAGACCATATAATATATATTTTAAAGGATTCTTTCTATTACATTTTTACAAACCAACGAGGAAGAAAATGGCGACTACTAGTTCGTTTTTTATAAATTTCGGTGGTGGTGCTGACTAGTCCGATAGTCCGATCCACGCTCGTCTCTGTTAGATATCAATGTGAGTGGTAGGAGTGTATTGTGATTGCTTCTGTATAGGTACGTCTTTTTGGTAAAAATGAGGACAAAACCAGTCGGCTTGATTGTCGTTTTGTCTTTTCATTTTGCAGACAACCCATTTCTATTCACTTAACAATGGGCATTTAGGGAATTCAGAGAAGAAACCATCGCATCGCATATGTATGTCCGCTTATCATAGAATATGTGACGCTTGCGAGTATCATACGAAACGAAGATATTTCTTTTCACTTAACAATGGGCATTTAGGGAATTCAGAGAAGAAACCATCGCATCGCATATGTATGTCCGCTTATCATAGAATATGTGACGCTTGCGAGTATCATACGAAACGAACAATAATATTTTTTGGACTGTGCCAGTAAACAGTAACGCTCTCTCTCATAGCAGCGACAGGTACTGGAAAATGAAATGACAAACACCCTTGTGTGTTTTGTGTTCTAGATGATTTCATGACAATCTCTGCATCAAAAGTAAAAACAAAAAATAACGAGTTACAAGTATTCTCCTACTGCTGTGCATGCGGATGTCACAACTTTTTGTAATGTTTGAGATGTACAGACCATTTTTTTCTGGTTGTGAGATTAAAAAACGGCACGACTTGTCTTTACTCTCCTCTTCGACATCCGCCCACTTGAGAAATATAAATGACAGGAGTGGAGAAGTTGTACGTACAGAGAATTGAAAAGCGTAGCGGGTAAGAGAAGTCGACGAAACACAAGTGGAAATAATATTTAATGGTAGCAGCGAGCGATGAGAAATAACAAATGACAGGAATTGGGCTGCAACTTTGAACGAGACGGAGAAGAAGTAGAAGAGAGAAAAAATCTGGAGAGTTGTTGAAAGAAGAGGCCTTGACAAAATACGTGGAAAGTAAAAAGAAGCTTCATTCGACTTATGCTAGGCCCTACTCCTCAACTTTCCTTCGTATTTTGTATTACTTTGTTATTATTATTATTGGTAGTTTTAGCCCTTTGTTTTATAAGAAAACTCAAGGGGAAATATAGGCATTTGTAATCTCTATGCACGAGTCAGTTTGCAGGTATTATATTTTGGAATATAAAACTATGGTTCTGCCGCTATTGAGTAGTAACTTACCATCATTCTACAGCATTACGTTTCGTTTCCTTGATGAAAGCTTAAGAATGGAGTTAGCAACTCAAAAGAAAATCTGAAAACTAGTAACTGCTGTCATAAAACTTACTATTTTTTACAAGAGGTGGTAGAAACAATGCTCTGAAACTCTTAAAGTGACAAGTCGTAAATATTTATCGACGACTAATATGACCACACCTTGCTTCGAATGGATTAGGTCAATATAAACAACAGGCCTTGTACAATACATATAACTACATACATAAAGATTTGTTTAAATCCTCTGCATTCTTATGTTGAATGCTTGTTGGACGTGTTGGAAAATACAATACAGTTGCAGCATAGCGAAATGCTATTTTCTTAGGGTTTCTACTAAAGAGAAAAACAATCGAAAACGATACCCCAAAAAGTAAAGCAACTCAAGAACTGAATATTTTTGTGCTCTACATTATTAAAGCCACAAAATTGTGCTGAATAATCGTGATTTCAAAAATCGCCAAATACACCGAAACACAAGAGTTAGTTCTGTATAAACATCCCGAATTGATTCAATATTTTGATGGTGCAAGTACAAATCCTACTTATTATTTGTTTGGAAGGAACATAGTCAACATAATGTAGTTGGTTCATCGTAAATCGTGTAACAACAAAGTCATAGTGTGGTATTGGGTAATGTTGCAGTGTGGAGGATTCAGGATTTGAGTATTCTCCAAGTCCCCTTCTTCTTGTCTGTGTACTGGATCATTAAGCCAAATCATGGAGTGCGCCAGCACACACAGCTCTCCTCAAGTGGAGACACACAATTCATAATTATTCCAGTCACAAAAGTCTACAAATTCTCTACACTTCCTCTTCCACACCAAACGAAACCAACGTTACTCACTCAACTTTTACCCCAGGTCCGTCTTTTTCCCTTTCTTCTATTTACCAAATAGCAAGTGAGGTTTTGCTCACTGCAATGCTTCCACTCGTCATCAGTATAGTACCGCTTTGTATTTTTTTTCTTCTTCCGCACATCGTCATCTTCATAGATATCATCAATCTCAAAACCCAGCCACTATGCTTTTTCCACAAAGATAAACTTGTTATTCTATTTCATTACATAGAAAACCGAAGCAAAAGCACTAGGTAGTATATTAGCGAACATATATATATATATACAGAAGTATACTGTATACCATAACCAATGTATACCCTTCAATATGAAAAACATTTCATTAATTTATTCATTCCCGAACCCCAAGTCCACATTTCACGAGAAATATATTTAACGTGTTTTATAATATAGCTGACTTTCTCCTGACTAATGGTCTGTGTTACAAGTTAATGCTTTGCCCAAAAGGAGCCAAGTCCAGCTTTTTCCCAACCAGAAACTCATTAATCAACCATAGCTTCACATCGAATGTTATAATTTCTGGGAGTACTAATCACAAATCTAATTAGGAAAGCCGATTTGAAAATATGCCCTTTACACACGCAAGAGGAAAAAGCTGTTTCTGCTTGAATTTTAATATACAAAATTTTATGTAGTGTTCAACTAAGCAATTGTCCCCAGATTGTATGCCTACATCACTCAAAAATAAGCATGCGATCCTATTCCAGCTTAACCTTTTTTGTTTTGCATGCCTCCGGCTTTTTCATGAAAAAAAAAACTTGGTCCACCATACTTGTCCTGTGATTTTTGTTTCTCCAACTCTCGGTAAAAGCTTCAAGTCACCTCCAGCCACCTCTGTACTGAAGTTCAACGCAGAACAGCACCATGATGAAAACGGATGTAGTTGGAAGCGTCTTAG
>VICI01001852.1:0-19506 GCA_019593645.1 Akabosia matsudoensis | reverse complement strand
TGCTGAGAAAGCTCAGCTTCGTAATAAACATGACTAAAACCATAAAAAGAGCAAATTATAGATACTCTCGTATGTATGACTTCGCGTTGACTATGGAAGAGTCGAGATTTCCCTAGACACTTATTTTTATGTTTGCATGAAATAATATACAGAAAAGCTGAATTTTTGTAGTGAGGGTTATTATCTCCATGCAAAAAAATGTTAGATAAACACAACGCCGGCATAGTGTTAAACACAGGAATAATGCAATACGACACCAGCAATGCTACCCTTTAGCTTTTTGTGTTAGAAATTATAAGTAATATAAGAAAAATGCATGTAATACGCGGTTCCAGTATCATTTGCGAAATATTTAATTTATCGGGTACCCGGCCGAATCTGAAAATTTCAAAATACACAGGCACAGGTAAGTTCGGATAACTGGTGGAATCGCGGCCCTATCTTTCTTTCACTACTTTATAAATGATAAAACTATTAATAAGCAATTAAAACTATAGATTAATGTGATAGGTATAAACTATAATCAAAATTTTGCCTAGCAAAAAAATATTTCAAATTGCAATTGAAAATGGTGGCTTTGAATAAAGATGATCCTCTGAACTTAATGATATATTTACATAAACTTCAGGAAATCGATTCAAGCTATATGTTTGGGTTTTTTGCCTGCTTTGCTCTTCTAGATTTTGATTCCGTCAATTTTTGAGAGTTTCCGTGTTAATGAGTTTAATTTCGATTTTTTGCTGTTTCTGATTTTCTGACAAATTGCATCGAAATTTTTTTGATTTTCTGGCAACTTGCATCAAAAATTTTTCAGATTTTCTGAAAACTTGCAGATTTTTAGTGATTTTCTAACAACTTGCAGGTAATATTTTTGATTTTCTGACAACTTGCACGCTCCCTTTTACTGTTCAGAATGATAGCCTACGCAAAATCTAGAAATTTGCACTCGTCATTGAAATTGAAATTCCCTACTGGAATTTGGAACCAATTGAACCGTCTGGGTCGTTTTAACCAGACCGTTATATAGCGTTTCAGCAATTAAAAACCATATCAACTGCTGTCATCTCTGCTTTTTTCTGCATTTTTCAAATATTACTCTATTGCCCATGACTTCTGTCTCTGTTCGAGATGACAAGATTGTTTAGCGCCAGAGGCTGTGACACATTTGAGAGCGTATTTTCAAAAAAATCAAACATACCTTTCTCCTCGTGAGGGCTGACTGCTTTCTTCTTACGTGGTGGTTTGAAACGCATTTTGAGTCTTGGATCCTACGGGAAATACGTTATCAATATAAATTCACTTGCATATGTGGTTTTTCGTTTTTGGCTTTACGCCATCACATTTAAGTAGCATGCAAAACAGAACAGGCATGTTGAATATGCGACGAAGAATTACAAAAGGCTAGCTATATACCATTGCTTTCTTAGCTTTTCCAGTTCTTCCGGTGAGTTGAACGGGATCTGCAGCAGCAGAGACTGTCGTTTTAGGTGATTGTGTTCATACCTTCCTTTTTGAACGTGTCTTTCTCTGAGAAGTTTGATGCTCTTCCCTAGCTGTCAACTCCTCCGGTTTTTCATACGCGCTTGCCATGGTTACCCAAATTCAGAAATAATAAAAAGCCATTATAAATTTTTGGTCATGAGAGAGCAAGATTGGTCAAGATTGGCTTCAAGCGATCTTCTCTAGGGAGCTAGTCTTCGTTGTTTTTCGTATAAACGTAATGGTTAAAGCTTAACATGCATGTGATATGAGCTACGAAAAACAACCTCAGCTTAATAGTAGTGAAGTAGGCTTCTCCTCTTAGTCAATCAGTTTCGCTTTGGAAACTGATAGAGGCTCTTCAACAATCGCAGAGCTTGTGATATAAAAATGCTGAATTCACGTCTTGTTAGTTAATTTTCTTGATATATTTATAATGGCGCAAAACACTCACAGGAATAGGGTTGTTCTCGAAACGACAAATCCAAATTGACTTTTTTGCATCCTTGCAAAACATGATGTTTCTTTGTGCTGGGAAAACGATCACCGCAAGCTTTCTCGGACTAAGGGCAATAGTTTGCAGGATTGAATCCTGAGCAGATTCACGAATAGGAGTGTCTGGCATTTCGTAATTTAATATTTCTCGATTTTAACTAACTTTGCTGGGGCTTACTGACGCAACTTTAAGAAAACTGCACATACTCATAGCTATTCCATACCAAAGAGATGTATGTGACGCCGTGGTCATGTACCACGAAAAGTAAGCAGAAGGAGGGTATCCTTCGTGGTAAGTCAGGCAATTACAAACTTTTACCGGACCAGTGAGGAGTCTTCATGAGCTAATAGTGAGATGGAAAACATAGTCGAATAGCGATACGCATAAATTATCGGACGCGACAACAAATTCATTGTGGCCATTTTTCATCCATTACGAGTGAACTAGTACCATGATGTCATCTACTTCTAATACAAAATTTGATGTATACTGGAAAGTACTAGATAAGTCTGGACGATAAAACTTAAATCACTAAACAACATCGTTAAATCATGAAGTAACTACTTTCTCACGAGTTGAATATTTTCATAGCAAGGTAACAGAGTACTTGTGCAGAATGAATGCGAGAGACTATACCATTATATTGGATGAGTCTTTAAAAGAGTCTTGTCCTTACAAAACAGATCTATAAAGCTTTTTAATCCTGGTAATTACACACAAGCACAAGTTATTCAAGTTGTTCAAGGCTTCAAAAGTTATTCAATCACCTTGACTCATTCAGTTGCATACTTGTCATGATTCAGCAATAATATTAGCCGCTTCTAATGCTTAAAACTAATTCGTAAACCACACCAGCGACTAATTATTATGAATAATAGGATAATGATTAATTTCATCATCGATCGTAACAGGCCTTACCACGACGGGAAAGCTGACTGGAATAGACAACAATGCCGTCGAACCCGGACTTAGCGTCTCTGACGGTTCCGAATCGTACGGGAAAACGAGCCAACGAAACTATCCGGATATGGCAGTCTTTTATTTTACCATCGGAGCGTGCTTTGGACTTGCCCGCCGAATCTGGCGACGTCGAATGGGATACACCTACAAATCCATCGTGGCTGTTTTCCATGACCTAACGAGATTTGATGAAGGAAGTGACGCAAAAGAATTGTACGAACAATCTGCAAACCAATTCGTGAAATCTTTTAAGATGCAGTACAATCTTCTGGTATTACATACAGAGTGTTTTGGTTAATTGTCTTTTGGGAACATAACTTGGAATTGTGTTGCTTGTAATTTTTTTTCATTGGGAATACTATTTCGGGATAAATTTTTTGAAGTCGCTACTATTTGTGTCGCAAGCTAAATGGGACTATATGTCCGTCGTTAGAATTGTCCCTAGGCATGCAAGGTGTACCCCTCGTCGCTTCAGCCCTGCTCGACGGATAATTTTGGAAGACGTTCACTGTACCCTAGGAATGAACTTTCTCCACGGGTTTGTCTTATTGTATTTTGTTCCTCCAATAGTTTCCTCCAAACATTCAGCATCAACCCAAGTCGCTACGCAAGCAAATTGCATTCCCATTTCCAAGCTTTTAATTCTACAGACGAGACAAGCACTACTCCCAAATACCGCAAAATCAGCCTATAATTCCCTCCATTACAAGCGGTATCCTTCCATTTGAACAATCTTTTGTTGTAACTATTTTTGCAATCACGCAGGTCCCAGAAATAGCGCAACAAAACCAAACATAACAGAAAAAACCTAACATATGAAATAGAAAATGTTTACACCTAAAGTAAAATTGGTTACACCTAAAACAAAATGTTTAAACCTTAACCGACAAGTGAACACCCAAAAATTAAATTTTAACGCCTAAACCAAAAAACTTAACACCCAACACTCGAATGTTTACACCTAAGTCGAAAATGTTAACTTTTTACACCTATTTGTTCACACCCAAACTCAAAATCTTTACGCCTAAGCAAAACTGTAGATGTTAAAGTATAGGCGTAATACACTTTTAGGTGTACACATTCTTGGGTACAAATTTTTGGTTTGGAAAGTTTTGTTTCCCGCTCTTTTAAAGTCTCCGCTGAGGCATCGTTCACAAAAAGCAGATTGAATCAGTGAAAAATAAAAAAATGTGCCAGGTGTCTTTGTGCCAAAAGTTCGTAATGAAATTTTTTTGTGTCGAAAGGCCTTGTGTCAAAAGTTCATTGGTCCACTAGTCCGGACACGGCTGAAATCTATGACAGCAAACAAACTCAAAGCAGGCAGCAGAGCAGACGTTGAGTTTTTTATCCGATGTATTTACATTCGAAGCGTGGAATGATCGGTGTTCGCGTCTTGTCCTCGTCTGATTCCTCGTTTTAAGTTTCGACTCAGTCTCGGTACGGGAAACATGATCAATATTGTTTGGTTAATTGCATCTCAACAGCGACACAGGATTTCTGAAGGATGAACATTAAAGGTAAGTACTGGGAAAAAGAATAGTAGAGGCATGGAGTAGTCGATTGAAAGGGAGTAGTGTTGCATTAGATGTGTTGGAGTGAATGTGGGGGGATAGGTCGTTAACATGGGAGGGATTACAGCTGGAGGAAGTGAGGCATTTTTATAGCAGTTGGTGTTTTGGTTATGGTAAAGGAAGCGAGGAAATGAAGTATTTCTCGTTGTACATATTATATTGGCAGAGAAGTATTAAAAATGGCACAGCATATTGCGTGCTGAGACATATTGAGCTGAATTTGTCGTATATCATAAGGACAATCCAGATTATTGGCGAATTAATTGAAGTTTCAAGATACTGCATTGAAAACAATTGAAGTGAAGAAAGAAATTTAATTGAAAAGTCAAAATACTTGTCAAAAAATTCTACATGAATATAATTTCTAGACTTAGCTACACATTCATTACACACGGTAGAAGATGCATGTGTCGAAGCACAATTATCGTAAACATTATAGATAAAAACATTGTTTTTTTAATATTTGAAAAACACCTTCATTAAAATAATCTATAACTTGACAATTTACATAATTATCTTTTTATAATTCTATATCTAAAGTAAATCGCTGGAGATACTTAAAACTTAAACACTTAGCAATTTAAAAAAAACACAAATTACAATTTGTAGGAGTATATTTCTCAACGAGGTAATTAACATGCATATCCCCTTTACCTGTTTGATACGGAATTAACCAGTGAGAGTTATGTGTTGAACTAAGAAGCTCAGACATATTAAAAAACAAAACTCAGCAATGATAAAAAGTACTAGGTGTTATTATTATATACAACCATTTTTCATTCTTCTTCTCTCACATAATCAAAAATTTGCTCAAAATTTTCTATTTCCGAATCAGACTCATCCGAGGATGAAATGTCTAACAACTCACTAAGAACAGCTTCACTTGAAGAACTTATACTAGAGTTTTCTTCTACGTCTGAAATATCTTCAAAAGGTTCAAACAATTCTCCCTCCTCTTGAGTTGGCGGCGCTGACAAATATTGCAAGATGAGATCGACTGTTATGGGATTTGGCGTAATGTTAGGAGAAGTGGTTTGCAAGTCTTGAGAGTTTGACGAGGTGCTAGGCTGGGGGGATGTGGGTGTCAGTGGCGGAGGAGGTGGAGGGTTAGTGTTATAAGAGCCCTGGGTAGATTATATCCACGATGACGCTGCCAGGTCACACTACTTGCAGTTTACCCGTGGACAACGCCAGGGAATGAAACAAGACGAGCTCACTGCGGTTGAATTCGCAGACGGATCAGATGAGGATTGTGCTGCGGCCTCTTGAAGTCGACAGCTCACTGGCTTGGTTCTCTCGTTTAACTGGTTGATTAACAGTCCCAAAGCTTCGACAATGAGGTCAAGAAGCTCCAGTTCGCCTAATGTGCCCAGGTAGGCCAGGACACGCTCTTCCATGCTCTGGAAAATGGGTTGCTTCCCGGTACTATGTGACCTCCTCATAGCAGGTAAACTTTCAGAAAAAGAGGCAAAACTTAGTTTTTCCTTTTTTAACAAAGAGAAAAGATTTTATCAACACTTAATTTTTAAACCGTTTTCACTTTTTTGTATTTGGTTTAAAGGGTCTTCCAGTAAAATGGTCAGCGACAGGACAAGGCTAGGATGGCTTCTCAACTCCCATATCTGCAGAAATAGAAAGAGAATTTCAGGTTATTTCCTTAAATGAAGGAATACATCCAAATTTGTAGCAGTAAGGGTTCGCTACGTTTAGCTTTCTTTTCACAACGTTCTCATAAAAAAGGCTCGCCCATTGCTCATTTTTTTCTGTATCGTCACTGAAAAAGTTAAAGGTGTCATGCAAACTCTTTCGTAATCTTAGAAATACAAAGTTAATGCACAAATGCCCACAGTATGAGGAAGATGGTCCTTGATTTACTCTTGGGCTGTACATGCCAAATCCAAATGAATGTTTGATGTGATAAAATTCTAGGCTATGATCCAAGCTATCAAATGAAAATGAAAACGACGCCGAATATAGTCTTGTTCACATGAAACAGACACCAATGTTGTCCCGCCTTATCGCTGTCTTGCTTGTTGCAGGCAATAACAAGATTCCTTCCGTTATATTGTATTAACTTTACATAGTCACGTGACACCACATAAACATCACAAATTGTTCCCACGATGAACTCCAATCCACTGTGCAGAACCTGGGCATCCATCTTTCGGTCGAACACTTCTCTTATGTCCACTACCAGTAACAACACTTCACTGTTCGCACTATTGCAAGTCACTAAAATCACTTTTTACAAACCCATGGTTTTATCAAAAGATATTTTTTTGGCACAGCATAGAAAAATACACAGGCCATATTCTCATCAAGGGCCTTCTCACCAACGACAAACTAAGTCTGACCTGTCCTTCTCTTCCGACAACGAACCTATCATTTTTTCCGTTTGTAAAGTTGCATAACGGAACAATAAAGTAACCAAGTTTGGAAAATTCCTTAAAAGTTAACACACCCCATTTCGCACCAAAAGCGAAACATCCTCATTAGCTCCTCATGAGGTCCTTGTAAGTCCGATTGTAATGGAGTCAGGAAGCTGAAAATTATGCGGCATAACGTCTTTTGCACCAAACCAATTTAGTGGATGAGATGATCACGATTTAGATCGTGGCCTTTAACCCTTTTTGTCGTTTACTATACAAGATTACTTTTTTATTATTCTTCCCAAAATGTCGTGCTAAGATACTGCATTCATCGGACGTACTTTACTGTGCCTCTCTGTTCTGCTTTTTGTGTAACTATTTTGATATAATAAGGACAATATATTGCAATAAAAAGCACCTAAGAGAGGAGAAAACATTTATTTTTTACTGCAATAAATACCAGATTCCACTATGAACGATAAGAGAACCATCTGTGCTCTTTGAAATCCTTCTAAGAATACAAAGCACAGAGTGTTGTCTCGTAAGAAATTTTTTTTTGTTAACATTGATACTACCAGACAATTATAAAAGATTCTTACAATTATAAAAGAAGGGAGGTTTTTGGGATGGATGAAAACTACATCTAAAGAAGATTTGAAGTGGTTTGAAGAAGCAAATAACGTGCTCTTTTTTTACTCTCTTGTTCAAAACTTGTTGTGAGTTGGACAAGGTGATTTCTAATGAGAAACAGAAATGATGATTGTCGTAAAGTTGTTGTGTACAGGGTACACACAAATTTTATACATCACCATATATGTACTGAAACTGCGTGAAACTAATCAAGGACGTGGTCAAGTGGGAGTGAGACCCGAAAGATATATGAGGCTCTTGTCGATGGTATCAATGGAATGTAATCCTAGATATACCCAAGCGGAAACATTGACCACGTAAGGGTAAAACGTGGGGAATATAGGAACGGTTTTGTTGTGTTGTCTTCCTCAGCTCCATGACCCTTCAAACATATCGGGAAGACTGCGACGATCAACAGAAGGTGGAGTCATTGCATGATATGCGTAATGAAACTTCATCGTGCGTAAGCACTCCGATTTACTCGACCCCTGTGCAAGCGTATTGGTCAAGCCTTCTGAACAGAATTGTCTTTGTTGAACACACAAACGCGCATTGTTTTTCCTCTAATTTACCAGTTTTCTTGCCTGGACGGACACGTGTGGTTTTGGTTTTTTTGAACATTAATGTTTTATGTGCACATATCGAAATACACTGTGCAGTTAGCAGTTGAGTTTCGAGACTGTGTTGGACTGATAAATGTACACGTTACTTGTAGATATTACCGTTATTTTCTAATCAATATTTCAAACGATTTTATATTCAAAATGTTACGCTGTGGGTATTGTGAGAAAATTTGCGACCACTACGTAGCTTGGCTGTCACACTTGGTGAGTGAAGAACATCAGAGTAATATTGGGATTAGCGATACTCTGGTCAAACATGCCAAAGAACCGGAGAGAAATGAGAGGAGCGTTCTGATGTGTGGCATGGACCCGAACACAAACCCGTTCGAAGTCGTTTGTCACTTTGCTAAAGTGCAGCCTCTGAGTTTTATCACTGATGCCTCTGTCCATTACTTCACAAATTGCACTGAGAAATTTTACTTGTTGGTTTTCGATCAAAGGTATGTTCATAATGGTCCTTGCAGATACACCCGACTACATAAACACGCGCAATTAATTGGAACTATTACTTTTTGTTATTTACAGTAAATTTGCCCAGCGATTTGTGAAACAGTACGAAAACAGTGGGAATGTCAAAGTAGTATCATCCTTGGTGCGTTTTATTAGCAAAGTCTCCTTGACCAAAAATCAATGTAAGTTTTTTAAAAAACGAAAAAAAACCACGATACTGATGTGTCGGGTGTGACATAAAATGAAAGATTTTTTTCTTCTGTTTTTTCGTATAGGGAACTCCAAACTGAATCAGTCTTTTTTTAACCGGAGACATGTGAGTTTAAAGAAAAAAAATGTTTGGAATGAACTGGGACCAGCAGCTTGCGAGTTTGTTGATGCACGTTTGCCTGGATCAATAGGGCTATCATCCCTTTGGATCGTGTACAACATGGCTTGCCGATGCCAATGCGGGTTTGGACGTGTGGGAAATATGGTTTTGTAGAGTGTTCCGGTTCAAAGCCAAATAATATACGAATAGCTTACGTCCACTCTTTTTTCCGAACAGGGGACAGAGGTCGCAGCACTATAGAGGCAAAGAACAAGATGGAGATAATGAGAAAGGTGACCAAACTCTTGAAAAAAAAGTATGATTCGGAAAACGTGTACTTTTCCAAGAACGCTCCCGCACCAATCATCAAGTTAACTCATCCTAGCGGTCTAAACGTGGATCTAGAGTTTGAAAACTGTTTGCCTGTTAAAAACTCAAAAATGATTCAGCTGATGACCAAACTGGACTATCGAGTTCGTAAACTGATAGTATTCCTCCGGTACTGGGCTAGAACATTATTGGACCCAGCTCTATGAAGAGTTATGCGCTGATTACAATGGCCTTTACCTACTTATGCAGAGAAAAAATTCTTCCGTCCGTTCACGACCTTCAGAGTGTGGAGAGGGTTCGATTCTTTCCCGTCGGCAACTGGAATGCGTCCTACTGCAACAGCCGAGAACTGACTTTCAAACAATATCCGTGGTTGAAAGCATGCAGAGAGCAGCCAGCCACTGATGGAGTCACTCATGAAGTTTTGGGGCTGGCTTACGGATTCCTCGTGGAATTTGGCGCATTTGACTTTGACTCACAGGTTATCTGTCCTCTTACCGGGACATATATTCGTAGAGACGCGTTCCAAAGCCTCTACGGAAAAGACCTGCTCGAATAATGTCCCAGTAAGAACATCGTCTTTTTTTTCTACCTGATTTGTACAGTAGCACGTTAAGAAGCAGCAACAACGGACATGGCGCCGCGAAATTCAAAAATAACAAAACATTCCTAATCTTGTTATAAGAATCTTTTCAAACGGAGCCGTGTTGGATATGTTGGGGAATTCCGATAAACTCGCCTTAGGAGTAAGAGCGATTTTAAATTATCAGCGGTTTTGTTCGTCGCAGGCTCATTTTACCTGACAACATTCTCCTGAGTTTCCGCTGCTTTATCAACTTTTTTATACACTTCCGGTTGGGTTTCCTCCTGCCTTTCTTTCACGCCCTGTTCGGGAATGTCCAGATCTTGCTCTGAATCGTACCTGGGGGCAATCACTCCCTCCAAAATTGTTCTTGACAGGTCATCGTTTAATTTCTTTTTGAATCGTCATCGTCATATTTATTTGCGTTTATTTTTTCATGCTTGTCATCATCCTCATTCTACGCCGCCTGAATAGTATCGTCTTGAAATCTATGATCAGTCTGCAATTAATCTCAGTCAATCAGTCTCGAATCATTACCCCACCGCGTCTTCAGCTCGAGCAATTTTTGACCTGTCCTCGCTGGGAAATTAAAAAACAGTCCTTATAAGTATTATAAGTATTTTAAGTAAAAATGTTTCCTCCCCTTTGATTTTTTTCTCCTTCAGTTTTTTCATTGTTTCATAATCGATACATTTTACCGGTCCAATTTTTAGGAATTCGTCATATGAGTGAAAGTCTTATATTTGATTTTTCTTATAGCCGGTGCATTTACACAGTATGGAATTACAATAACTAAATCGGAAGGAATGCGTAATTTTTTCGCGTTTTATTGTTACAAACAGAACGGTTTCCAAGACACTTAAGCGTTATTGTACAATTATTTTTGGGTTTCTTAAACTAATTACTAAACAGTTTACACGTTTTATTCAAATTTATTGTCGGACGTACGAGAAACCTAACTTGAGAAACGGAGAGGAATGAGGATTATAGCATCGTTAGTCCTATAATTTTAAGAAACAAAAATCTCTCTTGTTAAATACGTATAAACACTAAAACGGCATCCAAAAAGTTTATCGACAATCATACATCAATCAATAATAGTGTCGGCTGTTCTAGTTGCTAGAAATGTAGCCAAGTTAAACTATGTAACTTATCTAACGAACGACACAAAAGACATTAAAACAATGGAGAGTGATAAAGAGAAAGAATTTTGATTCAAATCAATAAATAAACAAGTAAAACTGCGTTTTCATTGCTTTTTTAAGTTCTCAAATGTCGACTATATCTTTGGCCTTTTATTCAGGCATTTGTTTTCTTTCAGTTCGCGAAAAACCTGGTCTAAATGTGGTTAGCTCTAATAGTGAGTAGACTGTGCTGTTTCCCAGATGCCTTTTAGGCGGTGACCATATCTTCGACATTGATGAATGGGTTGGGAGGCCCTGAAATAATGTCAATTTCGGTCAACTCTGGCATTAAATTGAAGACAGCATCAAAGTGGAAAGGACTGATTGGTTGAAACTGATTCACCGTCCGAATCTTGACGCTTCGCAGGCGGCGAGGTTAGTGACCACGTACATTCGCCCATTCAAAATTGTCGGCTTGTCCTCTTCCGAGATTCCAAACTCTCGCATTCCAGTTAGTAAACAAAACAAATCCAGGGGCGGTTCATCCACGCAGCGTCCTCGGAAGCGTAAGGATATCTCTTGGAGGCACGTCATGCGGAGAAAGACATGAGAAAGCGGAAGCACAAGTGTCTGCCAACCAGATAAGCTAAGCCATCTTAGTTTGGTCACGTTTGAAAAGCACTCGCTGAGGGGCTTCATTCTTCGAATCGCACTTTCGGTGGTGCGAACCTCTAGAGTGAACCGAGTAGCATTTCGAAGAAGCCTTCCGAGTACACCCATCCTGGTCATTTCCCCTTCCTCCAGATTCGGATCAAGAATACGAAGCTCAGCGGTGCTCAAGTTTAGAAGGACATCCGATCCTGATATTGTCTCTACGGCGTAGTTAAGTCCCATCAGGCATACCTGTTTGAGTGGCTTCAGCTGGGTGAAGGCAGGAGTATGGGAGGCTCATGCAACTTTGGTGCCCTTCCATCAATAGTCAGTTTTTGGAGCTCAATGTTGCGTGCTAGGAGATTGCGCAGCGTTGCCTGTGGCTCCAGCATGTTACTGGGTCTGGCATGGACGGGAGAATGGGTGTCGTAACAGCAGTCAAGGTTTAGTTCGTTGATACGGCTTGGAAGGACGAGTTGATCCTCTTGAACACGGCGACATTCAAGAAATGTCCAGAAATCTGTGAGTTTGGACAAGCTTCCAGTGAGCTTTTCAATGGCGTCCAGACCCTTTTGAATTTCCTCTACTGGAGCATCCCCTTCATCGACTTTCAGGGCGATAGTTTGGAGTCTGCAGTAGTCCCGGCCTTGGAATACCTTAAATTTCTTGTCGAGATCTGACACTGCTTCAAATGGACTCTTGATCGAAATATTGAGGCCGAAAAAGGCGTAGGAGTAGCCCTCGACGAGTCTCATAGCCAGCGGGAGGTCAAGTTTGTTGATGTTAAACACAGGCACCAGTAGATGCGAGGCGTCGGGCGTAATCTTGTCCAAGAATCGCTTGGTTTCAGCAAGCTGGCAGTCACTGCTTAACGGAAGAGAAAACTTGTTCATGTCCCGTTTCTTGGCGACGTCAAACGCTGTTTGCAGCCAGGCTCGCCCAACGGCGCGAACTTTACAGAACGACGACATGTTCAGAGGCGACATTGACAAGTTGACGATTATTTCCCGGATCTGTGACGGGGAAAAGAAAGAAAATCCATAAAACACATGTGGTCAAAGTGAAATCCAGCAGTGCTAAAAGCAGGTGCTAGGGTTATGTCTTACCTCTGGAATACTTAATGCACGGGAGGTGCTTGGACAGGATTAGTTGACAGGGTAATTGTGATCCTCGACTCCGTCTCCAGATGTTCTAGTTTCTCGTCCACCACATGCTGGTCCACTCAGCGACTCCATCACAAAGAAGAACACACAAGGGTCGGTAAATCTCCAACGAAAGTATTTTAATTCAACTGGAACCGACTTCTTTTTTAAATGCACTAAATGCAGTAAATCTGAATTCACTGAAACGAAAGGTTCAATTTTGGAAACCGATAAATTAAATGTTTGCTTGGTTAGCTGACAGTCAAACTTGAATGTTCAGAAATAAAAAGGCTGCGGTGGGAGCGAGCCGTTGTTGGACGTGTCGTGTGTCGTCTCAAAGTAGAGACGGCAGGCAAGTTTCTCTATCTACTTTCCATTTATCGGAACGTGATTCGGTAATAGCAGGACAAGGATTTCGACATAGAGAGAATATATTACGAGAAAAATATGGTAAACGCGAAAAGTCTTCACCTAAAATACGATTTCAAAAATCTCAGCATCTCAGCAAGAAACAGGTTTGCTTTTAATGCTCAGCGAAATCAAGATAAAGGAAAAGTATCTGATTCCGATGATGGTGAAGCAGGAATTGATTACATGACTCGACCAGTGACGAGCTCAGACAACTACAACATTTTTCCAATTCTATGCAGTTGGACTCACTGGAAAGAACTTTTACACGAACGTTTATTCAGGGTTAGAACCGCGTTCGTCCCATATTACCCCGATAACGATTCCAGTTTCCATTGTAATCATGCATTCAGCTTGTACAAGCTGTGCAACAGATTAGAGGAGCGTTGTTTATCTTTGGAGGCGCTTTCCTGGTCACCAATCACTTCGAAATAGACGCTCAAAATGATTTAACGGGGAAAGGTAACAGTAATGCCCAGTTTCGCCTTGGATCATTGTCGTGAACAGGGCAGAACTCATCACATGCGGCAACTCTGCTGGAAAACTCCAGTTTCCATGTAAATCTCTGTAAACATGTTATCCTCTTCGAAGCACCTCCCATCTCAAAGTCGTGTCTCATCAAATGCGCGTCCAGTTATCAATTTCATTATTCATTCAAAACAACCTGTGCTAAACACTCGTGGACCTTCCTCCTTACTTTACTGCAATTAGAAAGAAATGTAATGAATAACGAATATTATTTTGGTCTGTAGAAAATAACATATATTTTACAGTTGTGATCCGTCTGAAGCACACGACTATACGCACGAGTCAACTACGAACTAGAGCAAAATCAGCGATAATTTTTCGCGAAGCTATGACGTGGCCATGGTCCCAGGTAACGTTCCCGGCTACTGGAACCAGCGGAGAGCCTTGCAGCTATATATCGAAGCTGGCGGTGGCTTCATTGGCTATCACTATATCAATCGTCCTAAACGATGCATTTTCCACGCTAAATCATTTGCTTTCACGACTCTGTATGATTAATAAAGCGAACATCCCAGCAAGTAAAAGAAATTAACTGACAATGCCGAGCAGTAAACAATAACACAGAGAGCGAACAAAAAGTAGAAGTTGTTCAAATTCTTTTGAACGTAACAGACGACGACTACGCAGAAATACGTAGAATTCATGGCAGTGACCGTTTATTACGGTTACTTGTGAATTCAATGTCTCCAGGAATTGTCGGAAACGATCTGATCAAATTTGGATTACTACTTGCACTGCTTGAAGGTTCCAGAAGAGAAACCTCCGCTGATGGGCTGCGCACACGCTCTGATATTAATCTCATGATGATTGGTTGGATGAACTTTAACTATCATTACGATCCGTCGATTCGACACACTAGTATTTAGTACACGGTAGTTTGTACATTTTGTATTTCACAGGAGATGCGTCTCAGGGCAAGTCGAAATTAGTTCAGTTTGCAGCAGAGATAGCTCCAAAGGCAGTGATGATTTGTGGATCTGGCGCTACCTCAGCTGGTCTAAGTGTGAGCTTGGTCAAGGAAAATGACACGTATGTTATTGACCACGGGGCAATCGTAATCGCGCATCAGGCAACTCTACTGAATGACGAGGTTAACCCAACGTTAAGGTTTATTTTCATAAATATGGTATTGCTCAATATCTTCTCCATTACATACCACAGGCGGATAAGCTTACTTCTCAACTGAATGTCTTACTTGAAGCCATGGAACAGCAAACTGTCTCGGTTGCTAAGGCGACAGTAACGAAAACATTCCCGGCTAGAACTTCGATTATAATGGCAGCAAATCCAATCGGTGGAAAGTATAACCGGTCAAGAAGCTTGATCGAGTATGTGCGATTTTCACTGCCACTACTAACACGGTGCGACCTTATTTCCTGTATGCTGAACACACCCAACGAAGGTCAGGATCGACAAATGACCAAGAGATTATTTTACTTCGAAACAACGAACGGTTTGCCTCTGACAGCAACACTGACTACACCTCCCAATAGATTAGTGGAGAGGCTACGCTGGAAAAACGTGCAACATCGAGAAATAGTTGACTGGAATACATTGATTAACGTTTACCAGTAGGTAACAATTGATGTTTAGCGTCGTAAAGCCTACAACACTCAAATACAATACCTAACACAAGAAACATTTACCCGTCATTGCGGTGAGTTCCATTGTCCGATTCGCTCCGGGTCTAGAATTGTAACGATACCTTCAAAGACGTAATTGTACACTACATTTCGCGTGTGCAGTTATATCGTGGGGATGTTTCAGCGAGTGCTCAGTGTTTAACGAGAAGTCATGGCAGCTTTTTGTTATTTTCTCTTTCATTGTTTTGAAAATTACTTTTTTTTGCAAATATCACATCGACTTCCGGGTTTGCAACATGGATTTAATTCAACAAATGAGAAATTTGTGTGATTTGAGTTACAAAATGCCGTTTCGTTCAGTCTGATTGCTGTGTACGTTCCGGTACTTACTGGTGTATTTGGGTTCATGATTGCATCCTGGGGACTTAAAAAAGGCCAATGACCTGTGAACTCAATGACTTTATAACGATGGGCAAACCATTTCTCACCAAATCCTGTATCCCTGCAGGTAATCGACAATTTTGTCTCACGTAGCTGTCGTGAGTGGCTCTCCATTTCACAGATTGCTCACTTAAAATATGTGTATTTTAATCCAAACAGGGCCACTTGTGTCCACTGCCAACCTTTCGGATGAGAGCGGATCTTATCCTGGGTCGTTTCCGGTGAACCCCAAAACAGTCAACCCACTGTTCATCGTGAATATTTCATATTATGTGTATCTACCGTTTTTTCGCCTTGTTCTTGCTTATGTCCCTGGCTGGAAGGTTCGTTTGGAGTTTAAATATTGGAAGTTCAATAGAAGACCTGGTTAACCCGTTAGACGACAGTAAGCTTACGATGGATGTTGTTGCAATGAACCGTGCAACGATTGTGTCCACTTTTAAAATCGGTGCGAGTAATGGAACTCATGCACATGTAGCTACTTACTATGTCTGCACTGGTGTAATAAACGTCTGCTCCCTTCCATTGCAACATTTTTGCATGCGTTTTGTTTTCGGGGTAAAATTGTATATCTTTGGGTTTAACTTGTTGTGCGACAACCTTAGGGGACTATTTTCAGTGCGTTGGTCACCCGATTCCATTAGCACGTTTCCGTATAAGAGTGCGTGCGAATTCCATCATTCCGAAAAATCAATTAGGAAAAGTTAAAGTACACACAACCTGCACGAACAACTACAACATCAACGCTGCTATGCTGTTTGGTATCTATGACAATCTAATTTACGTATCAATATTTGTTTGTACGTATGACATACTGGAAACTCTGAGAAAATTACTCGGAAGACGAACACTATTTAACATTCTGAAGGATCGCCTTGGGGCAAAGAAAAAAGATTCTATAGATCAGTGTTTGAGTCGACTTAGCGTTTGCTCAATGTTTGTGGTAAAACTTATTTTATACAATATGGACGAGATGCGTGTTATTAGCATACTCAATGAATGGCGATACAAACTCCAATTATAGCAAGGACTGATTGATTTTCCATTTGATTATGACTAGTTTTCACTTCTTGTACAATTTTAATATATTATCTCGTTTTTGTGTTTTTTAACTCACTTATGGTGCACATTTGCAAACCTATCTGTATAAATTTAACTCGTAGCCATAGTGTGGTTTGAATTTAATAATCATTAAGGAAATTTTTATAGTACGTTTAATCGACTTGCTTTGGTTACATTAAAAATCACTGTTTAAGGCAAACGAAACAACTCATCTACTGAACCGTTGATAACTTTTATTGTTTCATTCATCTGCATTTTTCTTTCCTACCGATCGGGATTTGTAGTTGCTCTAAATACATGATTAGGCGGGATGTCGAGCAAGCGGAATTCCGACCAACATCCAGGTTCCAATCATAGAGGAGGACATCGACATTTTCATCTACAGATATGACGGAATCTGTGGTTCGCTCTCACCTATTCCTTGCGAACAATACACGTAAAAATTGCGTCAAACACGTGAAAACTTCCAACAAACTTTCATTTTTAAATGCCTTGACCTTGCGTGACAAAACTTTTACCAATAATGGAAGCTTATGTTGGAACTCCTCATATCATAAAATTTTGTATCTTTATAGTCTTTATATATGAGCAGTTATATGAGCTGAAGTGCGAAACTCACCCTGAGTCATAAAATGGGCCAAGAAGAAAAAAAAACACAAAAATGCAGTATGGTTTATTTCAAAAAGTCATTTATACCATCGAATGTATAAAATTATGCCCATTACAATATTCTATATGTGTTAAAAATACACAATATGAAAATAAGCTGAGACACCAACCCCCCCCCCCATTATTTACTTGTCGTCCCTGTTCCACCCAACATCATAATATCCCCATGACGGAGCTGCGGGATACCGTTGAGCATGTTGCCAATCGTCGAACGCTGGTGGTGGGGTATCAGGCACGTGTACAGACTCAACTTCAACGTCATCCTCTTCCGGAAAGTGTCGAAAAACTTGCCGCACAGGTGCCTAGAGTGCCGATGTATTGTAAACAACTGGGCCTGATCTTGCTGGATCCACTCTAGCCCGGCCTGCTCATGCAAGCCCTCCTCTAGCTCCGCCGGCCCGTCCTCGACCCGCCCATTGTTGTTCCCTTGTTTCCTGGTCGCCCCTTTGATGTCCATCCATATGCTGGCCCCCCTGTTCTTGATTTTCCCCCTTTCCTGGTCCGACCGTTCTTGTCCGGGTGGCGATGTATCAGGAAGGTGGACAGATTCAACTTCGTCATCATTATCATCTTCGTTTCGAGATCGTGTAACACATGGCCCGATAAGATTCCAGTTCAACAATGCATTGTGAACAAGTGGGTCCGCTCTTGCTGGATTCACCCTACCCCGGCGTCCTCTTCCTCGGCGTCCCCTTCCTCGGCGTGCCCTTTGCTTTTCCCCCCTTTACTGACCTGCCAGTTCCTGGACGGCCCTTTGAGCTTCCCCCCTTTCCTGATCTGCCCGTTCTTGTTGCGCCCTTTGGTGTTCCAACATTTCTTGCTCTGCCCTTTGAAGTGCAATGAGTTCGTTTCATAGTCGAATACAGTTACTCTGCCGATGTCCCAGCCGGCCATCTCAGCACCTCCATTTCGTTCATCCTGGTCGTCTGGAGTAGGATCGGAATTGTTGTTGATTCTTTCTCATATTTGAACGAACCGATCAACTAAAATCAAGACGAAAATAAAACCGAGTGCGAAATGTTGGAGTTCCATTTTCCTGTGAATACAATACAATCGGTTCATTTGAGAGGAACTATTTATTTTGTGGAATTCATGAAACCTAAAATTCCTTCTTACCCGTCTTTGCCATCTCTGTTACTTTTTGTCTGATTTTCACTTTAAGTACTTATGTCATATTATATTGACACCCTTTAAAATTTATACTAGTTATTATCTGGCTACTTAGTAGCTACCCACCAACTGACGACTAGAAAGAAAAAAAGTTATGTGTTGTTCGAAAGGGTCTCACAATAAGATGCGCATGCTGTTTCGTGAAACTGGGAAGAATGATTCGTAAACGCTCTATTCATCGTCTCTTCAAGGAAATGGCCAGACACTCCAGCGTTTAGGTGTTAGCTGAGGAGTGTTTTTGGTTGTAGTAGCACACAAGCTCGTCTTGAAACAGTCAGTAAGGATGTATGGTCTCAGTAAGGATTAAAGTCGATATCGTAAAAAACATTTTATGATGTCGTTTCTTCGACATTTTACAATCTTGTATACGAATAATATTTCAGATTCATGTGAGAATTGCCCTTTCTCTCGTCACAGAACAAGTATTCTTAGACCCGTAACTGACTCACGCTATTATGCTACGCTGTATCCTACAGCAGCTGCATTGTGGTCGATCGAATTTCAGAAGTTGAAGCTGGTCATGAGGCATTTGTTCCGACTCTGGAAGGCTAGCCGCTCTGATTTTTTTAACATCCCTACGCACGGAAAAAATCAGTGAAAATGAAGAAAATAAATGAACTAGCTAAATGATCTAGCCTAAATAAAAGTTGTACACAGACAATCAGTTGAGATAAATGAGATTCTACTGCGTCCCTCTTCGAGTCTACGTCTACCACAAGACAAACTCCGAAATCGACGAAAAAAACGCGTGCGTTTCCTAAACCAAGTTAATGCAACGAAACTTTGTCTGATAGAAAGCAAACGTAATCCCCGCGAAGGTAAATGTTAAATACGATATTCGAGCATTTTCTTCGTCGCTTTCTTCGTTTTTTTCACCCGACCGGAAAACAAGTGCGCGTCTCGCCGCATAAAATTTACTTGTATGAA
>VICI01001851.1:0-19517 GCA_019593645.1 Akabosia matsudoensis | reverse complement strand
GGATGTTTTATGTACGAATGAAAATTTAGATGATAGAATTATTATGCTCTATACACTATTATTGTAAGGAAACAGTGCTGCTAGTTGCTATCGAGCTGTGAATCCTCGTTTGCCAATTTTTGCAATAGACGGATTGTTAAAGAAAGGACGTATTTCTTGATATGTGAGGAATAAGTTTGCTTCAAATCTGGAATCCGTTGCGTGTGCTAACATTTATATATAGTTGCTCATTACTTAAAAAGCGACCAGGTATCATGTCTCATACGCATATTATACTTGTGAAGATGGTGGAATTAATTACAACGAATGTCGAATGCACGCGAGAAGTATAGAGATAGCTGCGGATTTGTCAGTTATGAACAACGATCCATAGTGTGTACCGGTATTCAATAAAATTGAGTCGGAGCAGTAAATCACCATAGAATTGATTGTGATGAAAAGTTTTGGGGAACACTCCTTTTGAAAACAGTGACCAAACCTCTACCATGAAAGGAACATATTTGTTAGATTTCGGGGAAGCTAAAAGCTCAACAATAACACCTCCAATTTCTTGTATGTAGCAAAAACTTACTATTTTACGTGTCTTTTGTATTTTCTCTTTTGAACACAAGACAAAGAGAACTGAAGGTATACATGACTTCTATGTCTCATTAAAGATAAGATGAGTTAAAGAAGCAGCATAGTTCGCGATAGGTCCATCAAGTTAAAGCAAAACTATACCAATGTTTTAGCATGGTGTTCTTTTAAGCTCAGTTGTTAGTAACTTCGTACAATATTTTTCTGATATTTAGCCGCGATCAAACAGTTATTCGTGGTTGCGGTTCATTGAGAATCATTCACTGCATTGCAATTTTGACAGAGTTACGACCGGTAGAGTCTGGTCTATATAGGAATGCTCAGTATTTACCGTTTTAAAAATATATTGTACTGTTCTTAATGTACCAGCGTCACGTTTCTCCGTCACTTTAATGACAAATACAAAGAGTCATCCGATTCACATTCTACACAACAAAAGGCTACAATGCCTTAATAATGGATGTATTGCAAATTGCGTACTCGTCTTGGTTGTGTTCATAAAAATGTTGTCGTAGCCACGTCATTTTTATTACAGTTATCGAGTATGTATCTCAATAGTATATAATATTCTATGAGCACGCAATGTTATAAAAATGCTTATGGTGAATATGAAATAAATTTGTTCTGTGGTTGTTGAGTGCATTTTGCTTGACATTTCACACGGGTAATATAATCCTGTTAATAAGAATTCAAAATAAAAAAGCACACTCGCTGGACATCTTTTGCATTGTGTTTAATTAGCTGTTAGAAGTGCAGGCTTGGGAGATTCACGTGTGAAAAAGTATACGCTCATCATCCTTTCATCACAAGAATTGAAGAATGAGTCAACTAGGAGTAACGTACTGCATGAAGTTGATGCTTGTTTAGTGATCGCTGCTGGTTGGCTTGATACACAATATTATATCTATTCAAACATGTCATTGACTGCTTGAAAGTGAAGTAACATCACATCCTGTATTTTTTGTTTTCATTTTATTTTAAGTTTTAGTAAACATACATACAAGTCCATCTCGTTTTGGTTGTCTGTCTGAATATAGCCGGTGCACATTTTACCATGACTACATAGTAAGCTACAATTCTTCTTTACGTAGTAGTTAGGTTAGTAGCGTTTACAACTCGTTCTGTAGTATTTCTATCAATCGATTGAGTTTATACGGTGTTTTATAAAGCCTTCTGACCATATCTATGGGCGCAACTTGTTCTGTTGTGTATTGATATTTACACGGAGGTATTTTATCATTTCTTTTTCAATAAACATTTGTTCAGTTCCATCAAGCTGGTGCAACAAGTGATTATATCACCATGTCCTCTTTCGAGTATTGACATTTCAAGCAGTCGTTAAGCTGACCAATGCGGAAGCAAAAATATTTATTCCGTTGTGTCCCTCTCATACTCCAAGTGCCGGTTGGATCAGTTTTGAAACTAAATTGAAAGTTGGAAGAGGTCTTCCGTGATATGTAAAACAGTTTGAAATAGTTTTAGGAGGAGCAGCAAGGGTTTATAAATAAGAAGTTTCTCTTTCCAGTCTGATCTACCCATCATTTCTTTGTCTTGGTGCATAGAAAACCGTTGTGTTTCCAAATTGGATATCGGATATATTCAAATTTTGATAGAAAACGTGTTGCTTCATAAGAATGGTATGCCAACCATGGAATTTCCTTTACCAGAAACCAATTTGGCGTTATATTACTGAATTGAGAGGGTTTGTTTTCGTGCATGATTTGTGGTTAGAGTATTTTTTTTAAAACTCATTGTTATTCATGGCCTAGTACAGAAGGCGACACGTCCATTAATACATGATTGCTGGAGTGCTGGAACTGCATTAATGGAAAAAAGCACGCAAAGCAGGTAGATGCGCTCGTTGATTATAAAGAACTTGCTGCACCATAGCTGTAAAAGATTACCCGTTCTTGCATGTAATTTCGTGGAATTAGGATCATCTCGACTACGAGGGTAGTTGGGTAGTATTGAGTTCTGTTTGGTTCACTTAATGCGGTCGTCTGGAGAGATGTGTAATTCATTGACCTGTATCCAGCATAACTGTTTAGGAATTTAGTCCAAGGACAACTAGTCTCATCTTTCACCATCTCAACGTTTATTGTATGCTGTGTGTTGGGGGCTTCCGTTGTTAGGAATGTTGTAAAGCAAAAAATGTTACTCGAAGACAGGTTTGACTCCAGCTAGACTTGTGTGGACAAGACATTACGTAAAATATTTCTCTGATCTGGCTACAACACAAGCGTAAGAGTGTAGAACCGCATCATTTGTCATTGGATGTTACATAATGCATTCGCATTGGATCAGTTACGAACTGATATAAATGTAGAAAGGACTGATAAAAACATGTATGCGATAGTGATATACAAACGTAAAGATGTGCATCCATCAATCGTGTAAATGGTTCCATTTATCGTTGAGTAAATGTCAAACAACAGTTGAACAAAAGAAGTAACAACTTATTTACGAAGTACGCGGTTTCCTTGACTTTCATCATTCTACTGACACTTCATAATCGCATGAGCGTTTACCTGGGTTCATAAGTGACGTTAATAAATTATTATTACCCAGATTGCGTTACATTATAAAATGCCCACGTCGCTGTTGAAATACACAGTTTCAAGGCAACATTCTTCCAAGCGATCGCGACTGAAGACTCATTGTAGATTTCGATAAGGAACAGTGTAGGGTAAGCAGCCTTTAGGTCGTTAAGTTTCAGTATCAGGTGGATTCTATCGCTTAAAAACACTGAGAGAAGGATAATAATCATTATAATAAATATTACGTTGCCTAAATGATCCGCTTAACCTTGAGGCTAGTCCAGAACTAGGCCTAATCTGGAAGAGTAAATAGCATATGAAAAACACATTGCCCAAGGTTGTCGAACTTAAGAAGTTCAAGGTTGCAGGTACACACCTTGTGGTAAGATAATAGAAATGCTTAGGAACCAACCCAAGATCTTTGCTGAACCAAGTTTGCTCTCATCAGAGTGATCGTATCATTCACAAATGCAATTGCATGAAATCATAAAACTCACATAGGTATTGTAAGGGCCCATCTGCTGCTTGTTCCGGATTCGGCCACTGCATAGTGTGACAAGCGATGTCGATTGCTATAAAGAGTGCATAATGGAATAACCCATTTACTTAGCTTATCAAGTCGTCATAATATTGTCGTTCTAGGTTGTTTTTCCGTTGACGCAAAAACAATAACTCTACTTACTTATGGTTCAATTGTAACACTAAACAGCATTTTCTTCGTGCACTCTAATTGCTGCCAGAAATACTCCCTACATACTCGTTAATATCACCGAAGTAACACGCTGAAAGCCCAGTTCCCATGAGTAAATGTGTTGCTCTCATAATTTCATACGTGATACATAACAATGCATTTTATAGTTCTTGACAGCCCGATATTTCGCTTCATGTTTCCTGCTTACTGTCATGAAAGAGAATCTTAGAGTGTTTCATGTAAACTAGGTTTGAATCAAATTAAGACACTCTTTTACGAGGAAATGCTTACCAAGACCATTGTTTATTTTTCCCTGAAAGTACCCTTTTAGTACTTGATTTATTTTTCCTACTCAGTACTACATATTTTTGGGTGTTTCTTGTTTGTTTGCAAGAGTAGACTCTATTTCCCTGCGGTTGAAGAGAGACAAACAAGATGAAATTGTGTAGCCCGTCGCTCTTTTGAAGTAAATATGTGAGTATAGCGTGCTACACGTTCATATGTAAAGTATCTGAATTTTCTCTAGATGTTATGAAACTTTTTGGGCTAACAACTACTAAAAATAATTACGTGGAATAATGAAACGAAATTTGATGTGATGCATCTGGGCTTCTCAGCCACTGGTGTGGAAACGTTAGTGTCTGATGATTACCCAACACGTTGCAGTATTGAGCACAAAGAAACAAGACTGCATAATACTTTTTACGAGAGTAAGTTTATGATGCATGGTTTGATTTTGATTACACAACTGGGCATGTTACTTTTCAAATTGACCCTATTTGAGATCGGAGAAAATGGCAAGAATAACAGTTGTAGCCATGTAATTTTCTATAGTTTAAGTACTCACTTTTAAATTGGTGAAAATAAAATCGAAAATGAGGAAAAGCCAATGTGTTGGCATGTCTGTTTGAAATCTTGGTGGTGTCAGCTTGTTAGCATAAATTATGAAAACAACCTGTACTACATTCCTTCATCGTGTGTCAATCTTTATATCGTATATTTTTTCGAACACAGCTTTTTAGCATCCGTTATAAATATAACCGTGTGTTAATAATTGAGTAGGTTCTTGCACCCATGATTTCTTTTCTTTAAACACCCTCGGTAAGGATCGACTTGACAATCCTGTTTCAGCACATGATAAGGACTTGAGTTCTGACAAACTCATTGCGGAAAACCTGTACATCGTAGGGCAAGAGGATGATTAAAAAGATGAAGCATAATATAAATTCAAATGAAAACGAAAATCTGGCGATTCAAGTGCATATTTTGGTTCAAGAGGTGATTCACCACAATTAATAAAAGGATGAGAGCAATGGTCCCCTGAGATGAAGCACGTTTATGAGGGAAACCGTACATGAAAAAAGAAGAAAAAAACATCCTTATTTTGTTTGCTAAAAGTAAATACAGTTTGTCCTAAACCTTCAAAAAACTCTTACCATGCACAGTTAGAGATGTATTTCTTAACAATTGAATTTTCGCCAAGCTGATTTCAAATTGTTCCCAGATTTGGCCTTTTAGGTATGCATAACGCAGTATCAACTCTACAATTAAGGGACGAAAATCAGAGGTCGACGATTACTAATGTTTAGTTTCACTTAAAACTCTTTATATCTGATTTCTTCAATGATGCAGTGTCGTACCATTATGTATGTCCTCATTTCTTTGTCTTAACATTATAAAATGGCACTTTCACTGGACTAGATCGTTTGCCTTTCATCTTATATAATAACAAGATCGTGACAAGTTTATATGAAATGTAATACATTTTGTTTCACTTTTTTGCGTTATAGGGAGGCGTTTAAGTATTGCTCCAAAGGAGTGTTCGTCGTCTTCCAAACGATTCGAAGATTTATCTGGAGTATGTATGTTCAACTTGGAATGTCAAGAAAAGTCCGGTACAGTTATTGGAGCTTGCGTTGATCAATTTCTTTTTGGTGCGTGTTGCTACATTCCTGGTTACGTACCACCACCACTTCCCACCGAAGGAGAGACGTTGTTAATTAACGGAAACGAGGGATCTGATTCAAAAGAAACCAGTGGACACGGAAGCTCGGAGTTGCTGAGTTTTCCGACAACTTCAGGCTCATCGATAATTACAAATTTGCCAAGTGACACATTTATTGTCGAGCCAATCGACGGCGAAAAGGCCGCAATAGGGCCAACAAGTATTTACAATGTATCGTTCGACGCATCAGCCACACTCCAGTCCTCTTTGGGGCCAAGAAACGTCTCACAGTTCACTTTGGGACCGTTTCCAACAGAGCACCCTAGCACAGACGCAAGACTCCCTTCGAGCGTCACCTCAACGAGTAGCAGCACATCAGTCACTGTCCGGCGACAGCAGAGTTCCACTACAGCGGACCAATATTCAACCCGGTTTCAACCTCGTCCTACAGTATCTGTTGGCGACAGTGGGTTACCTTCTTTCAGCAGTGGTAGATTCCCACCAAGTGTTTATCAGGATGAAACGCTGGGCGCACTACACCGCACTGACGTTCCTCTCACAGCTGGAGAACGCCCAACTCCTCCTTCTCCCCCTGCTCCTGGTTCTTTTCTTCCTCTCACTCTGGAAACTTTCTCCAGTGTCAGTGATCCTGTTGCTCACGGCGTGCACGGAGGTCACGCTCATGTTCATAATGCGAATGGCCAGTCTAATCTCTCTGTGGAACCTACGACATTAACCCTAGTAACAGTAATTAGTAATAGTAGTCAAAGTGAAGGAGGTGGGACCATCAATAGAGTAAATATTTTAAAAAGAACTAGTACCAGTACCAGTAGCGTCTCAAGTAGTACCGATAGCAGTAGCAGTAGCCATGTGGGTCACGTGAATTTGTTCACCAACGCCAAAAATAGCATATCTGTTAACGATCGTCCGGACACAGTGCAGTTTAGCAGACTACCTACAACTCAAGCTCCACCAAAATTGGTGACATTCACATACCTCGACGGAGACCTTGTTGCCCAGAATGATGACTTGCCCGACTCCACACCAAATGATGTTGGAATGAATAGTGACACTAATAGGTTTCCTGTTGAGGAAACGACGGAAAATGATGCAGAAGTTGTGCAAATAACTGAACAGATTTTCCTTCCTGCACAAGAAAAAATTATGGGTCCTCAGGGAGGGGCATCGGTAGAGTTAAATGAAAACATAGGAAATACAGATAACGTTTGGTCTGTTGTTATGCAACTTGGTCCTCACATGGGCCCACAGTCGGACAAACGACCAGAAGTTAATTCAGGAGAAGCTGATGATTTTAGTCACCTACCTGTCATTGCATCGACAATGAATTCTGGGGGAGCAACTGGGTCAAGTCATTTCAGCGGTCCTGTTGGACCCAATGCCTTACCACTTCTCGCTTCGGTTTTGGAAGCGGCAGATGCCGAGAGTGACGTTTGGCAAACAACCTTAACGAGTGTTACCAAAGACCTAAATCATGATATCAAGGACGACATAACTAGCACTGCCAATGTTTTCATGGATGATGACGATGAGGCTGACTCAACCGAAACTAACATCTATAAAGCTTCCACGCCTAAGCCGTGGGCTTCTTCAACGTATTTAATTCACACGTTCCAATATCCAGAGTCAAATCACACGTATTCTTCTGAAGAGTCTGAAGAGACAACTTCCTTCAGCACGAGTTTAGACAAGCTGAAGAAAACCAATGGATCGTCACCTATCATCGAAAACGGTTTGATGACTTGGCTGAGTGTGGATTTACATAACGAAGTTACCACTACAGAGAAAGACAGTCTTACAAAGCCCCCCATCACTTCGATCATTAAAGAGGATGATTCGGCTCAGGAAATGTTGGAACTGGCTGAAGGAATAAAAAACTCGGCATTTTTAGCTAGTGAAGCGACTTATCAGCCGCCGCCTCCGCCAACAACAACTACTACAACTACAACGACAACCGAAATGCCTACAACGACACAGAGAAGTACCACCACCACAGTATCAACGACAACCACCACAACTGAAAAGACAACAACTACACAGTCTACCAGTACCAGATTGCCATCCAGAGCAACAACGACCAAGTGGAAGAGACCCTCGCAGTACACCCTTCCTCCAGAGAAGAAACGCACACCAGTCACAACAACGACTACTACTCCAGAACCGGAAATCACAACAAGAAGGAAACCTTCAACGACTGCGGAGCCTATCAAAAGGATTGCTATGGTAGCAACTACTAAGCCACCGAAGCTCGTGACGAGGACTACGACAACAGCTCCGGCCAAGTCAACTACTCCATTGCTTATCGCTGATGACGATATTGATACAAATTTGGACTACCTCGTAGATCAGGTTAGCGCACTTGCTCCGTTTTATTCTTTTTTTACATACTGTACCCATAGATTAAATAATACTAGAGTAACTAGTACTAGACTGTACCATGGTTATACTGGGAGATATTAGAATTTTACTGGGGAGGTGGAGCCTATCCCATTGAAAGAAACTCCATTGATTAAGCTCCACCCACCCAGCGCTCAGGTTACCATCGTTAACAGGAAGTGCTTATCATTATGCTTACTTATCCGCAGGTTGTTCAAAACATGGCAGAAAGTTTGAGTGGATCAGACCTGGACGAAGTTATCAGGCACCCACAAATATTTGAAACATCAAGCTCTGTGTCTTCGAATCACGCTGACCCAAGTAACGCGGACTCCAAATTCCCTCCGTTTCCTCTTAAAGATGTTGAAGCGTTGACCAATAAAAATAAAAGGCCGAACAAAGATAAGGCAGGGACTACAAGGCGCCCCCTTACAGCGCACCGGACTTTGGACTACCGAAAGGGTACGTCAGACCAATCTCTCCATCTTTGTAATTGATGCTGGCAAATTAATATCATGTTGATTATTGTATAATTAGACTGTGGAGTGCGAACATTGAAGAAATCAGGCAGAATTGTCGGCGGGACCGCTTCAAAGTTTGGACAATGGCCGTGGCAGGCTCTCGTTAAAGAAGCAACTTGGCTGGGTCTATTTTCAAAGAACAAATGTGGAGGAGTATTAATCGCTCCAAAGTATGTTCTCACAGCTGCACATTGCCAACCTGGATTCCTAGCAACTCTGACAGTTGTCCTTGGCGATTTTGACATTTCTGCCAATGGCAAAGACAAATCCAGCAGTCCACAGTCTGTAACGAAAAACGTAAGAAGGGTCATCGTGCATCGTGACTATAACGCTCAAACGTTTGAAAATGATATTGCCTTGTTGGAATTGGAATCTCCCGTGGAATATGCACCTCACATTGTTCCCATTTGTCTACCGGAAGACGCAGAAGACTTTATTGGCCAACAGGCCTTTGTCACTGGATGGGGACGTTTAAAATATGGTACGTTACGGAAGCCATGACCATACAGCATGTGAATGTGTCGAAATTTTTTATTACCTAGGCATTTTATCAAAATGTAATTTTATCATTAGGTGGAGGAGTACCGCAAATTCTTCACGAAGTAGACGTTCCTGTAATGACCAATGACAGGTGCCAAGAGATGTTCCAGAAAAGTGGACATTTAAAAGCTATTAGAGAAAGTTTCATTTGCGCTGGATATGCGGAAGGATTGAAGGATTCGTGCGAGGTAGGTTTTACTTTTCGAGTGTAATCTTCAAGGATGATTTGGTTTAATTATATCGCATCATTGGTTCAAATTAAAGGGTGACAGTGGAGGACCACTTTCTATCAAGCGCGAAACTGGACAATGGGTGCTTGCAGGCACGGTCAGCCATGGAATCAAATGCGCGTATCCCAATGTATGTATCTTAATGTAGTTAATTATGAATTCTGTTGAATTCTCGTGCTGGGATTAGAAAACTTATTCATATTTGCTTGCCTTTATTTCCAGTTACCGGGCGTGTACATGAGAATGACTTACTACAAACCGTGGATTAAGAAAGTAACAGGACTGAAGACGTAGCAACTTTCATCAATTTTTCAAACGCGCATATGAGAATTTTACAGTTTTACACTTTGTGATATTTTTATTTAATGTACATGTGTAACATATCAAATAGCTGTACACAATCTGCAATTATTTATTAAACCAATAAGAAACTCTAGAAATATATTTTTACATTCTTTAATAAGTTCATAAAATTTCAAAGCACTGACGCGCTTTCTTTCGGTGTTTGATTCAACCAAGGAACGCTCAACGGGCGGACCACGACTTTTATTCAGGCCTTGATGTGATCACGCAATATGAGAGAGAATCCTACAACTCGTGGGCCATATTGCGGATTGCGTTGGGTTCAGGCATGACATCAATGCATATGAAATATTTGGACACTAGATTTCATCTTTATGCAATAGGTACTCATGACTTGAGGATCAAGAAAAGCAAAAAATTTGAATCCATACTTACATTTTTCAATACTATTTATTCAGAGTCACCTAGTTTCACAGATACATATTCATTTCAAAGGTACAAAATCCAAACGAAGACCAAACAATACTTTAAATTCCTTGCGTTTAACAATATATGAGTACACTAATATGGCTAGCCACTTCAAGGCACACGATTACTTTATTGCAAGAATTTCAATTCATTTTCGGTAAAACAGCTCTGTCCAATTGTCTGATACAGGAATTATTGCACACACGTTTCCGTTGTTGGTCAGAAAAAACAATCCTGGATTCGCTAATCAGTATACGTTTATAAGCACCAAAACGAGACTCTTAAAATTTAAAAATTCATTACGACTTCATTTTACATAACTTATTGGCTATTCAATATTTTAAATTACATTCGTTTTAAAAGCTACGCAGTTCTGGGCAAATACATAGTAAGGTTTATATATATCTAACTGAGTTCCCAAACAAAAACATAACAAAAAAATAATAAATTAAGAAAATAATTTTAAATTATAAAAAAAAATTCACCGTCGACCGCATATAGAAAAAAATACACACACCTTCCTGAGCTGCGACTTGGTTTTTGGACAGTTACTGTCGATTGTTATTGGCACTTGGTCAGGAATTACATCGTGCCACCCAGTTAGTATAGTCATACATCTTATAAATACAATCACCACTTGAGAAAAGATAATAAAATGTTATAAAATAAAGTAAATAACAAAACATACTCAGGTAAATACTATTAAAAACAGGGATGTGTATCACTATTAAAATTTGTTTTTCTTTCTTTAAACATTGTTGCAGTCCATTTTCACTTTGGTTCATCACAGATTTTGAGCTCACTCAGGGATTGGTAGCAAGCAAAAGGACTCTGATAATAACTCAAAAAAATACCAATTATGATAAAGTCTATGATTAAAACGAAAAAAATGTAGCAAAACGTAACGAATTCGAAACAAATTGATACAATATTGTTTTTTTTTGAGCAGGTACAGAGAAAAATAGTCATTACGGGACATGTTCAATTGGCGTTTTATAAGAAATGGTGCACTGCTACAAACGTAGGTAGTTGTAATACGAAACAATATGTATCACACAGTGTAGCTACTACAAAGGAACTGCCTGATGGACCATTAAAGTTTTATAATCCGATATCGAAAGACTTAGAGAGTAAAACGACTGGTTTCATGAGTTATTACTAGCTTTCGGCAAATATAGGGCACTAGGAAGCACTAAAACTGGAGAATTTGGTTTATCCAGTGTCTGAACTCGGATATTCTCGTGTACACGCCAGGTTGATTTGGTTCGGCACAGCCTTAAAGAAAAAAAGGTCAGCAGACAATTAATGAAAAGCTCGTACATTAATTGCTCATGTTTAGAAAGTGTGTCCATTGTGATGATATACTTACCTATACCCCATGAAATAACCCCTCCAAGTTGCCATCTACTGTCGTCATCTCGTTGGAGGACCATGGGACCACCACTGTCACCCTCGCAAGAATCCTTGCCTCCGTCTCTCCATCCAGCGCAGATGAAGATGTGCGGAATGTGTTCAATATATCCGGCTTGGCGGTACATCGACTCGCAAGCCTCGTTGGTAATGACTGGAACTGGGACTTCTTGGAGGCGGGATGGGAGTGGACCGTCTTCGTACAGCCTAGGAGTAAATAGAAAGCGACGATGAGGTTTGTACTACATGAATGTTCGCATAATAATACTAAACTGTAGGAAATACCTTCCCCATCCTGTGACGTATCCTGTTTTGCCAATGTGATCAGCATCATTTTCAGGTACACAGATTGGGACGATATTAGGCTGGAATGTAACAGGCTCGTAGAAACGAAGAAGAGCCAAGTCGTACTCGAACGTTCTCGCGTCGAACTGTGGGTGAGTGGCTACAATTTGAACTCGTCTTTCCACGTATCCGAACGGCTCCTTTTCTTCAGACAAGTCAAATTCACCAATTCTCAAAAGGAGATCTGTGGGAGGTACCCTGTGACGTAAACAAGGAAGTTGATATTAATCATTAGCCCCTCCTTGAAAAGAATGGAATGAATAAAACTGTTCAAGAACACGACATTTGTGCATGCATACTTTTCAACACAATGAGCGGCAGTAATAGCCCAGTTTTCGTTGAGAAGGGCAGCTCCACATTTATGTAAATAGGTGGAAGTTCTCCATTGTCGCAATGAAATCTAAAATTAAACCCAATACAAGAGAAGTTCAGGAAAAGATTGTTATAAATTGCATTGCTTGAATGTTTTCTGCAAGTGTCGACATACCTGCCATGGCCATTTTCCAAAAGTTGCTTCCTTTCCGCCAACAATTCTCGCAGAGGGGAAGAATCGGCGTCCACAAACTGTAAAGCAAGTGGAATTCGTTAATAAAGCCCATCATGGATTCATGCGCATATTTTTTAGGATTTGAGAATTATGGGCGTACTTTTCTTGTAGTCGTTAATGAGTAAAGTTCCGTTATCAGAGAAGAAAGCTTCCTCTGGAAATCCAGTTGAAGCCATTGTGTCGTTGTTCCCTGGTTCTTGAATGGCACTAGGTGTTGTTGGAGCATCGGCAGATGAAGATGCTTCGCTGGACGGGGCTTCACTGGATGGTGATTCACTTACTGGTGGTTCACTGGTTGGTGATTCGTTGGCTGGGGATTCACTGGATGGTGTTTCATCGACAGGAACTTCATTAGCTGGAGCTTCACTTGAAGGAGATTCGCTTGCGGATGCCTCTGTGGAAGGCTCAGCGCTAGGCTTTTCTTCCTCTTGGGTGGCTGGTGAGGTTGATTCTGGTGTTTCTGGAGAAGCAGGAGAAGATTCTTCCTCGGTCGGAGGAGAGCTTGGTTGTCCGGGAACGGAAGGAATAGTACTCGAGGGCAAGCTTGGAGTAGTTGCTTCCGGAATGGTTGTATTTTGAGGTGGGTTTATCCCACTTGGAGGTGTTACAGGAGGTTGATCTGCAGATGGTGGACTGACGCCTGCGGGAGGAGTTACCGGTGGCATATCTGCCGATGGAGGAGAAACTCCACTAGGAGGAGTTACTGGTGGCATGTCAGCAGAAGGAGGTGAAACACCGCCTGGAGTGCGTGACTGGTGGCATATCAGCGGCTGGTGGAGAAACGCCACCTGGTGGTGTTACAGGTGGCATATCGGCAGATGGTGGGGATACACCAGCGGGTGGTGTCACGTTACCGGGAATCATAGGGATTCCTGAGCCTGGAGCAGGTGAGCTAGAGCCCTCGGTCGATGTGTCGCTACCAGGTTGTTTTGTTGTCGAGTCACCTTCAGCATCTGGACCAGGAGTACTTGAGGACGGACTACTAGAATGCGGCGTATCTGATGGAGGTGTCACACCAACTTCTGGCTGCTCAGGTTGTGAAGGTGCGGTGGGAGCCTCTTGCTCCTCTTGTGGTGCTTCAGAAGAAACAGGAGGTTGGTCTCCGCTTGGTCCATTTGTTGAGGATTCAGCTGGTGGGGCATCAGGAGATGACGGTTCCTCAGATTGAGCCTCGGTTGTCGATGTAGGAGCAAGAGAAGGAATCGTAGGTTGTGGGATACCTGGGAAGCCTGGCTGTTGAGAGCTAGGTTGATCGCCGCTTGGCGGCTCTTCCGTTGAAGGGGATCCAGGGAATCCAGGAATGAAACTAGGCGGGCCGAATCCCGAGTTACCACCACTATTCATAGGTTCTGATGTGGGAGGTGGGGTGAGGACTGGGAATGTTGCATTGGCAAGATTAGCTGGTGTGGTGCTTGAAACTGCTGGAACGTCTTGGGCGGGAGAAGTGGATGGTTGTGTAACTTGAGTGGTTGATGCTGTCGCAACGGGATCTAGAATTGGGAAAGTTTGACCACCGTCATTACTACTGCTATTGGCCAAGCCGCCTGGAACTCCTGGTGGTGTAGGGAAATCCGCTGGTGGTTGAATTGGAATTCCGGTAACGCCGTCGCCAAGGGAAGGCCCAGATGTATCATTACTTCCGCTACCTGGTGCTCCAGGAATGCTTGGTGGGCTTGGTGGCGTTGGAGCTTCCGGTGGACTTGGTGGCGTGACGGGGTTCATGTTACCTTCAGTTGATGACCCAGGTGGCATATCTGCGGGAATACCCATTTCTTGTTCACCCTCTTCTCCCTTTGGGCTTGGTGGCGTTGGAGCTTCCGGTGGACTTGGTGGCGTGACGGGGTTCATGTTACCTTCAGTTGATGACCCAGGTGGCATATCTGCGGGAATACCCATTTCTTGTTCGCCCTCTTCTCCCTCTGGGGGTCCAGGTGCCGGAGGAGTTGGTTGAGGTACTCCTGGTGGATACCCAGGAATGCTTGGTGGTGCAGGTGGCATTGGAGGCTGTGGCTGTTCAGGTTGTCCTGGTTGTCCTGGATTATCTGATGCAGAGCCATTTTGTCCTGGTGCTCCTGGATATTGCGGTATTTCAGGGGGTCCAGGAATTAGAATAGGAATAGTTGTCGAGGACGGTGGTGGCATTGACACATCATCGTTTACTTGGCCCGGAATGCCCGGAATAGGCAAAGCTGGCGAATCATTACTTCCGTTTCCAGGGGCACCTGGAAATTGTGGCGTGCCTGGTGGAGGTGTGATACCATCATTTGGAGGGGTAAGCGAGTTGTTTCCTTGCCCAGGGAACATGTCTTGTCCTGGCAACATCATTGTTTGATTCATTTGTCCAGGGATCATGATAGGATTATCTGCTGGCGGCATCATCGGCAGTGAGCCGTTCTGCCCGGGAAGCATTGGAGCGTTTGGAGGTGGAGTAATTCCATCAGACGGTGGCGATATACCTGGAATACCAGGAGCTGGCGCTGCTGTCGTGCTACTGCCGTCGTTGCTTGGACCTTCTGAAGCGCTTTCTGTAGTTGAAGAGCTACCAGGAAGCATTGAGTTAGGCGGTGGCGTTATTGGAGCGTCGGTTGGTGGGCTCAGCGTATTATTTCCTTGTCCTGGAATCATAGTTTGATTTCCTTGATTTGGCAACATCATCATCGTATCGTTTCCACCTTGGCCAGGGATCATTTCTTGTCCTGGAAGCATCATGGATTGATTTCCTTGACCTGGGAACATTTCTTGTCCAGGTAGCATCATAGATTGATTTCCTCCAGGATACATTTCTTGTCCAGGAAGCATCATCGTTTGATTTCCTTGTCCAGGTAGCGGCGGAGAATTAGGGGGAGGGGTAATTGGGTTGTCTGCTGTTTCATTTTGTCCAGGGATTAAATTTGGTGGTGGTGTTATAGGATTATCTGCTGGTGGCTGAAGACCAGGAACGCCGGGAGCGGATGTGCTGCTTTCCGCATTGGGCGCAGATCCGGATGCTTCTGTTGTCGAAGATGCTCCAGGAAGCATTGGCGAGTTTGGTGGAGGACTCAAAGTGTTGTTTCCTTGACCCGGAAGCATCATTGTTTCGTTGGCGCCTTGTCCGGGAAACATTTCCTGGCCAGGAAGCATCATCGACTCGTTTTGACTGGGGATCATCTCTTGTCCAGGTAACATCATTGATTGATTCCCTTGCCCTGGGAACATTTCTTGACCAGGAAGCATCATCGATTGATTTCCACCGGGAACCATTTCTTGGCCAGGAAGCATCATCGACTGGTTTCCACCGGGAACCATTTCTTGACCAGGAATCATCATGGTATTGTTACCCTGTCCAGGAACGTCAGTTCCATTTTGCCCGGGTAGCATTGGTGAGTTGGGCGGTGGGGTAATAGGATTGTCAGCAGGAGGCATAACAGGATTGGAACCATTTTGTCCGGGCAACATTGGGAAGTCAGCGGTTTGATTTGTTCCAGGAAGCATTGGAAAGTCAGAAGTTCCATTCGTTCCAGGCAACATTGGGAAGTCCGCTGCCGGAGGCATGGGAACCGAGTTATTTTGTCCTGGCAACATGGGAAAATCCGCTGTTCCATTTGATCCAGGGAACATTGGCAAATCAGCAGGAGGCATTGGGAAATCAGCCGGTGGCATTGGGGCTGAGCCGTTTTGTCCAGGCAAAGCTGGAAAGTCTGCCATTGGCGGAGCCGGTGCCGATGAGTTTTGTCCTGGAAGGTTGACACCATCAGCAGGCGGAGAGAATCCCGGGAGACCAGGAGGAGCAGGTGCAGCTGTACTGCTGCCACCCTCTTCATCTTGTTGAGCGCCCGGTAGAAGTGGTAGACTTGGCGGCTTGGCGTTTCCTTGACTTGCTCCAGCAGGTGCAGCCGGTGCCGACGTTGGTCGCAAAGATGGTCTCAGACTTGCACTCTCGAGCATTTCATGAGTTTTCTCTCCAAGATCACAGCAGCTTCCAAAGTAAAACCGGTCAATACATGTTCCCAAATGTGTTCCATTCGCCTTAGCAATAGAAAAAGTTAAAACAAGACGCTACTAACCATATCCGTCCACACATTATGCGTAACTATTTTTGTAATTCAAGAGTGACCTACTTTCATACAATCCCACGCAAACATGCATACTCCGAGTTGTCCAGTTTCACGATGTTGACAAGATAATGGCCGGATATTTCTTCCACTTGTTTCTGGAATTTAAAGATTGTTTGCTTAAAAACATGTACATAACATCTAGCATCATAATATACACAATAATACAATCATAGCACCTTCCCCTTCCACATCTCATTTGGCCCCAATAAATTCCACAATGAAGTCATTAATAGCCATACATCGCAAACTTGAGTTGTTTCACTTTTTTTGTGTCAATTACGAAGAAAATCTATAACGTGGCAGGCTACTGCGAGTATTATTTTACATAATATAAACAAAATGACCGAAAAAATAAACCGTTTTTCACTGCATCTAGTGATAATAGCCACACACACACAGGATTAGTACGGTAAATACATGCCATTTTTCCCCCGAAGTAAATAACAAAAGAATCGCGAGAGTATGCGTGAGAAATTCAGGTCGAGCGATGCCATACCCACGAGCAGGTATGCTCAACAGGTTTCTTGATTGTTTTCTTTCTTTTTACTTTAACAAATTTTCTTAGTCTCAGTTGGCCACTTTATTTGGCAAAACTGACTAATAATTCTGCGAATGGCCAAAAAACATGCTTGCCGCAACAGTTGACCTTTAACAAACAAGCTGTTTTATAAATGTCTCCAACATGCCCATAATTAAAAAAAAAAAAACAAGAAAAACCCAAATCTAGAATAAGTTTCCTTTCTTTTAGTTAGAAAAAAAAAAAAATTATTTTTAAGTCCCAGCCTGTTTCTTTAAATTCCTGCAAAACACTTTTTTTCTTGTAAGGACAGAACCAATTTTCTTCCACTGTCATCTATATAATCTAAGGTGTTTTTACGTGTATTATTTAGTTGTTAAAATGGTTCATTCACCTTCCCTACAAAAAAATCATTACTGTTTGGATGATGTTCTTGTGGCGAGGATTGGATCGTTGAAGAAAAAAAAAACAGGAGAAACAAAATGATACGCTTCTTCCCTTTTCTTTTGCAAGTTCATACCTCACCTTAAAGACTTATGCGCAGACACACCAGGGCACTGACGTTTCACCAAAGAAGTAGGTAGGAAAAGGAACTAAAACATTTTTTAAAGGTTGATTGTAAAAGTGTTAAAAAAGGAATGAGATAAAAGAAATCATTGCGGAATGAAGTGTATAGCTAAAAATAATATGACTTGTTTTAGTACGATATAAAAAAAACATTCGTAAATGTAAATTTTAGCTTGGGTTGTCGGCAATGTCTGAGTTAAATATAAAAATGCAATGAGATTCTGGAGGAAAATGCGTACCTAGTTGCATTTATCATGAGTCACAGCTGGGGCAAAATGAGATTGTCTTGTTCTTGGTAGTAGTGTTGTACCTGTGTACTTGCTTTTAGTGTGATTTTCTTTCAATAATTTCGGAAATATACAAAAATCCGTAAATGAAAACTTTCGAAAGCTATTTCATGGTGAACAGTTTCAGTTTTGTTTTCATTTTAACTGCTTTTTTGTGTGTGTGCCATATGCCAAAAACACCGGCACGTATGGCTTTTTCCTCTCAAGACCTTGACTTTTCCTTTTTCAAATACAAGTCTCTTGACGAGCAACGTTGTATATTTTTGGTATTTGACGATTTTCAAATTAAATAAAACTCTTTTTTATTTCTTCAAAAGAATGAAAATACAAGAACGGTAAAACTATAAGGTAGCCGTCTTTTTGTAGTTAATTTTACTTTTTATACAGCTATTCAGGTCTTTTCTCGTATATTGAAGACCAAGGAAATAAGGCTATTAAAGAGAACTGCAAAAAAACTAATCTTTCATCCTGTTTCCGCACATCCTCACAAGTAGAGAAGAGAAGCCTTCTTTTTTCTTCAAGACACGTAATATTTCTCCTCAGGTATACACGGGATTAGTTCCGGTCTTTGAGTCGCTAGGTTTTTTTCTATGGCAGTGTTTCGTGAGCAGAAGTACGTTTAACAGTACGTAATCATTTTCAAAAGATGAGACTCAAAAAATTGCACACCTTCATTGTTCATAATATGATTTCTTCAGTTGAAATACATATTCCTTTTGTATTATTATGCAACCGAAAAAAAAATCACCGCATGCTACTTACTTAATGTGTTTCAATCATTTTTTTATAGAAAATAAGAGTAACGGTGAACGGGGTAAAATGGTATACTGACCACCTGGATGTACCATATCAAAAGGTTGTTTTTTGGCAAAAGAAAAAAAATCATTCTTAACGGAATTTTAAAGATTTCGGGTAGCGATCCTTTAAAAAAAAAAAAAAAAAAAAAAAAGAAATACGCTGTGACATTCATTTCATTACTATATGCAACTTAAGAGTTGTTTCAGTCCTAATAACCAGTACTAGTAAAGGGCTGAGGCTGAGCTTTGATGCTAAAAAAATTAATGAAGATGCGTTTTCATAGATGAACACCCACGTAACTCAAGCATTAATACAGTTGTTGAGGATACTTTTTTACGGTATACAGTTATATTGTAAAGGTGTGATGTATGGCAATGCTAGTGTTTAATACGTGAAAACAAAATCTTTAAAATTATATAGTTTTTGGGCTATAAGTAGATATATATGTGTATACATGGTATACGTATGTAGCTATGTTCTGTGCGGAAGTTTTGGTTGGATTGTAAGAGAAAATGTTCAGTAAAAAAGGTTACTCACCTCGACTCAAATTGGAAGACTCATCTGACGGCGATGCTATCGACGAAGTGGATCCTGCTTTTCCTGAAGCAGCGGTTGAGGGATACTCAAGGGGCTTACTGTATCTATGTCTAACTTGTCTTGGCGAGGCAGTTGACAAGCTAATTCTATCTACGAGGAGCACCACCGCCAGCAGGAGTGCCACAGTTGAGACATTTTTGAGACTGGAGT
>VICI01001850.1:0-19518 GCA_019593645.1 Akabosia matsudoensis | reverse complement strand
TAAACCTCATTGTGAACGGCTAAAGACGAAAAACGAGTTTGGGGTATAGATTAGGTGCCTACTTGGAAAATCGAAAAAAAATCGGAAACTTCAAATGTATTTGCCCTAAGCAAAATGTAATTTTTTAGAGGAAGTTAAGAGCTACATATAAAGACAACTCATGTGACAAAATAATCAAAAACTTCATTGTGAACGGCTAAAAACAAAAAATATGTAAAATACAAAACTCAACATCTGATAAATTCTGAAGATTATAAACAGCTTCTAACGTGCTTCCTTCTTCTTGTTACATTTAGGAATTCCTTTGTACCAACCCCAACATTTACAATCCCGTGAATTATCGTTCCCTACTTGAAACTTTTCAACGTACCAAATTGTTCCAGAAAAAAAACTCCTTCCTTCAACATTGTCGCTTTTGACAAAATTAGTAGAACCAATTTTTCTAAATACGTCATTATGCTTTAGTGAAAAAGTATTTATGTATTGGCGTTGGATAGAAGATTTCTAAAAAGTCGCAATAAATGTATCAAAAGGAATATTTAATTGCTCAAAATTAAAGCCATATGTTATTTAATTAAAGCAGTAACTTCTAAAAAAATTAAGCGCATAACTTGTCATACAAAAATTATAGCGACAACCAGTTAAATTCTTAAACAACAAATCAAAGCTCACGTACAAAACAAATCAAACTCCGTACCCCTCATAAATCATATTCTGCTTATGTACATTATTCAAAAAAAAATAAAAATAAAATTAATTCAAGTTTAAAGTGTTAGCCGTCCAGTCACATGTATTAGGCTATTCGGGCTGGTCATCTCCTTTGATGACCTCATGATCATTTTTGTCGGTTCCAATATCCAGAGAATTGTGTCCTATTGTATCATAAAGTTCGAGAGGTACTTAATTGATTGTGCACATAAATGATAAAGTTAGTTAATTTGTGTCACGACCCTGTGCTTACCAGTGAAACCCACTGCTTCGTCCGCTTCTGGTCCAGAAGATCTCTCCAGTTCGTTTTCCGCTGAGATAAGGCACAACTGATATTCAGGAATCGATGGTGGGGGGTCTGAGGCAGCAGTGGTCACGATAATGCACGATGGTGCATTTGCCGGCTGATAATCTGCAGGTTGTACCTGGTCAAAAGAAAACGGTTCGCTTTGTCCTTGAGGGCGAGGAAGCCCATCAACTGCCATTTTGGGAAACGGCCCGTACATAATCCCCTCACTTTTGAGGAATGTCAAGTCATCGGCAACGACGTAAACTCCATCTTCAAAGTTGGACCCAGCAATCGCGTTGCGGCTAATGTCGACGATGTTTCCAACCTGGCCATCGCTTTGGGTTGCTTGCAGAACAAGGTTTGAAGAAGTTGAAGGAGTGGGTTCCAGGGCTGATGTGGAAGCACAGCTTGAAGGCTCTATAAACGACTGTAGTGCTTCTGGCAGGCTTACATCTAATTCATCTATAAAAAGCATAGCAAAGTATCTGTAGTAGAGAAAAGAATATCCAAACTGCATCCTAATCAAATGTGTTTCTAAGTTACCGCAGAGTTTTACAATTAACTCCAACCCGTTCCTGTTGCCTTTAAACTTGACGACGTGCTGCTTTAGCCTACCTAGCATCGGTAATCCTCTCTCAGCGCCAAATTCTTTGACAAACCATTCATCAGCATTTTCATTCTGGAGAGATTGGGTCAATTCTTGTTTAAGTGTATCAATTTTGGTCCTACACTGTTGCATTTGCTCATCCACAACTGCTATCTTCGCTACAAGAGTATCTCGCTCAAGCTTTTTGGTCCGCAGCAATCGTTTTTCTTTCTCGAGATCTTCCTTTACTGCCTGAAATGTACGAGTAGCTTGCGCATCGTTAACAGAAGATAAGGAGCCGAGAGTTTCAGCTGTAGAGTTCTCATTGGCTTCATCTAGCGCTTCATCAGCTTCAGGATTAGAATTCTGACTTGACACGACATCAGCTTCAAGCCGTTTGGCACGTTTACTGGGCTTTGGGCAAGTTTCATGTCCTGTGCTGACTTCATCTGTCACCAATCTTCGTTTTGGTTCTTTATTTGATGGAGGAGTTACAATCTTGGATGGTCGGCCACCCTTCTTCTTCTCAAGAACGCCATTTTTGAGAAGTGCCAAAAAATCTTGAAATCAAAGAGAACAATTTAAACAACTGTTTTAGTAATTATGGGAGACCATTACGCTAAATACCACACTTTTTGTTTGACGTCGACCTACCTTCACCTTCCTTGTCCAACTCGGTCTGCTCAGGTGCAAAATTCACATTGTTCTTAAACGATAAGACACTCATGAAACGGGGGAGTTGAAGGGTGCCCAGCCATGGCCCTTGTTTTATGGCAATAAACTCGGTGGCTTTGGTGCTGATGTAAGTCGGCAAAGTTTGAGAGTCCGCGCCAAGGAGACCTTTCAGCATATATAGGAATCCAAATAAAAATTATCCAAATGAAAATTCTCCCCTTAAACATGTTTTTTGGTTTGGTTGTTTGCTTACCGTAGATTTTAAAGGTAAAAGCGCACATCAAAGGTTTGTAGCAGTCGGTCGTCATATAACGACCAATGCTGGCATCAACACCATTATAAAAATTCTTTTTGAATGCCGCCCAAGAAATATCTTTAAACTTCTGTCGATATTCTGCCATGAATGGTTGGCTGTCATTCCACACGCGAGAAAACCAGTAATATACCTTAATCTAATAGGGGCAAAACAAAAAATGAAAAAAATTATTTGTCAACATCACCCGACTTTCCAAGGCTTGTTCAATGTTTTGGAAGTATATTAAAACCACTTACTGATCTCCATCCAAGTAGAGTTCTCTCCTTTCCACTTTTGAAAATGTCGTCCCAACTGCTTATTTTGTCCTGCGACGACTCGAGAAACAAAGCGAAAGCAACCAACATGCGCTTGTAGTCAAGCTTCTGATGATTTCCTCCCCGTCCACTTCTATCGATTCCCTCAAGCTCTGCAACTATAAAGTCAAAGTCCAACGCTGGCAGTACTGCTTTTTGACATCCGGACGTGCTCGGAACAGCATCTGGGGCTTCAGCTTCTGAGGACGATACCTTTGGTAGTTCAACATCTGATCGGGCTTCTGCCGCTACCGTGTAGTTAAGAGCAAAACAGTGATTTTAAGAATTTAAACGTTAAAGGAGATAAATTTAAAAGATTCTGCTGCTTCAAAACATTTACTTACAGATTTTCTTGGCTAATTCTTGATTAGCCTCAAGTCCATCTGGAACGAGCACTGCAACAAAACACAAAAGTAGAGTTTATAAACATCCTTTTTACTTAATTGCTGCTGTGCTTGGAAAACGGATTTTTACTACCTAATTGTGCCATTTTAACTTTCGTATCCCCACGCGTTTTGAAACGAATCTGAAAGTTGACAGAAAAAAATAGATGAATCCACATTAGTAATACTTTTTAACGTTACATGACACTCATCGCATTATACAATTAAAAAACACAATCAAAATCATTCACTAAAATTGTTTAAACTTACCTTCAGATAAATGTAGAACTCACTGTTATCACTTAATGAACAAAATCACAACAAATAATCACAAGTTTTCAAAGGATATTAAGAAAAACTTCTCAATTTAAAGCAATAATACAAGAAGGTTGTTGTTCACTTCAATGAAACTTTTGCACTGCACTGTTTGCATTTAGACCAGGTGGAAGTACACTCACTTTTTTTTTGAATAGCACTCAAATTGCCGCCAAAAAGTCGCAACTAACTCCTATGTTGTGAAAGCGCCATCTATGTGTCAGTATATGAACCAGTACCAAAAAAAGCACACTCTTGTCCTACCCTCTATTGTCAATGCACAGAAACCAACAAACAACCTAATTTTCTAAATAAATAATCATGTGTTAATTAATTTGCTACACTTATCAATGAAATATTTGTCTACAACACGTAATGTAATGATACGATGATGAAACAGTACGGAACACATTAATTGCCCAACTATCCAAACTATCTAAACTATCTAAACTATCTTCACCGTCTAGACTATCTAAACAATCTAAACCATCTAAACTATCTAAACCATCTAAACTATCTAAACTATCTACACCGTCTAGACTATCTAAACCATCTAAACCATCTAAACTATCTAAACTATCTACACCGTCTAGACTATCTAAACCATCTAAACCAGCTAAACTATCTAAACTATCTACACCGTCTAGACTATCTAAACCATCTAAACTATCTAAAGTATCTAAATTCTCCAAACAGTACTGAGATTATGTCTTCTCTAAAGTAATTCAACTATCCAAACTCTCTAAACCGTCTTAAGGGTGAACAGTATACATATTCTCTAACCTAACCTGCGACAATCTAAACTCTCTAAACCGTCTTAAGGGTGAACAGTATACATATTCTCTAACCTAACCTGCGACAATCTAAACTCTCTAAACCGTCTTAAGTTCTCAGTATATGGATTCTAGAGTCAACTGCATTCAAGAAAACTATCTAAAAAGTAAAATTCGCGGCACTTTTACCAACTTTCAAATTTCTACCTTTTTTTACAAATAATCATATTTAACCCATGCATTTTTAAATGTACGAATAAACAACAAATAGTTACTGCAGCTTGTACAGTTAAAGTCCTGGCAATTTTATTTTTTACTCAAATTATCATGGTGTCATTCATTGAAATAGCCAAAAAAAACATTTCGTATAAAAAGTACAAACTTATAAAACAAATTCGTATTTTAAAAGTACCATTTGCAAACTTTACTCCTCTATCAAAAGTTTTAAAAAATCACTTTTTATCTCAACAACTAATTATTTCTCTTACATAACTATATTAAAGCCACAACTTAAAGCTATTCTTCCATCTTCCCTTATTACTACTAATCATCAGCATCATCATGAAGCCATCATTCACTTAGATTAATTGTTCTTTTCTCCACTCTCTACAGTACGTCCAGTCATGCCAAATCTCTTTATCTGTCCTTGGGAAAGTCCTTGCTGCGGGACTTTAAATAATGTTATATGTTAAGAAAAAATTAAACCTAATAAAAATAATGGAAATGTTTATTCAGTCGGCGACAACAAACTACTACCACTTACTTATAGCATCGGCAGAGTACCCTGCAGCTGCAGCCTGGAAAGATTTTCCAGTTGAACCCTGACCTACAAAAGGCCTAAAGACTTGCAGAACACTTTCTCCAAGACGGTCGGGAACAGGATTACCGACAACTTGTACAGTAGTCGTTGGAGCGACATCTTCCAAAAAGGAGAGGTCGACAGAACTGGTCGAGGTGTTCTTCTCTCCATTTGGTTCCGGCACATCACCAGGTGCACTACCAGAATTAGGATCAGGTTCAGCAGTGGAAGAAGTTGCAGTCGAAGACCCGTCAGCATTTCCGTCCTGCTTCTTCTTTTCGAAATTTTTCACGGCTTCAGCCATGTTGACACCAAGCTCATCTATATATCACGTTAAAGAAACAGCACTCATTATTATAAATTTTTTGAGTAAAGAACATTAATGATAATATTAATATGACTTTCATCAAGAGTCCAATAACAGCTTACCACAAATTTTACGAACAAGCTGGAACCCATTTTTATCTGCATTAAAATCGATAACATGACGCTTTAGCTGACCAATCTTCGCCTTTCCCTCCGTCTCGCCAAACTGATCCAAGAACCAGGCATCTGAACTCTCATTGTCCATAGATACGTTCAACTCGAAAGTCAAAGCATCGATTCTAGCATTACAATCAGCGATATCGATGTCTAAAGCCCGAACTTTTTCCACATGATCCTGAAGCTCAAACTCCTTCGTTTCTACAATTTTCTCGGCTGCTGCTATCTCTTGAGATAGCTGTCGACTTGGCTTTATGAGTGGCTCAACTACGTCTTCTTCGGCCTCTTCGTTCCCACTTGTGTCATCTTCTGCTGCTGCTGCTGCTGATGATGATGCTGAGTTCTGCTGAGTGCCAATTTGCTGTTCATCGACAGCATTTACAGGCGCCAAAGAAGACTCTTCCTTTAAAACTTTTACGCTTCTGCGACGCCGCTTCACAGGTTGGCTACTTTCCTCATCTGCGTCTTCATCACTCAAGTCTCGTGGTGTTAGTTGGCTGCCTCTACGCCGACCGCCTTTACTTTTGGGCAGGGCACCACGCTTTTGTAAGGCCAAATAGACTAACGCAGTATGATGCGATACAAATAAAAAAATAAATACATATAAATGATTTACACAAAAAAAAATGTCTCCAGTATATATCTTCTTTTTATCTTGCGTTACCCGACCCTTCCTTGTCAAGTTCAGTCTCACGCTCATACGTAACGCCATTAGTGAAGGACAGCACGTTCAGAAACTTCGGCACCCGAAGTGTACCTTTCCATTGTTTATCGCGAGACCCGATAAAGTCCAATCCTTTATTAATAACCCATTGTGACAGAGGGGCAGGATTTCCCAGAATTTCTACGCCAAATAGTGACCAGTATAAACAGTCTTCGTTAAAAATATTAATAAGCCTTAAAATTTATCGTCTTACCATGAACTTTGCACACAAAGGCACACATCAAGCTTCTGTAGCATTCTGTGGTAAAATACCGTCCAATACTAGTTGTCATGCCATGAAAATAGTTCTTGGAAAAATCATTCCAAGAAATGTCCGGCCACATGTTCTTATAAGCAGCCATAAAAGGATTTTCTTCCTCCCATCTTGTGGAGAGCCAATAATGCCATTTTATCTATACCGGGAATCAAGAAACAAACAAGAAATCCCTTACAGTAGCTGTATATTGCACCCCCAGTAAATGATCGTGAAAAAAACTTATTAACTTACGGGTAACCAGTTCAGTTCAGTTCTTTTCTTGGCACCCTCAAAAAGATCTCGCCACTGCGTTGCGTTGCCCTTTGCGCCATCCAACCAAATCAAGATCGCAATAAGCATTCTGCGGTAATCCAATTTTTTCAAGTTGTCCCCTCCAGCAAGTTGGTCAATTTTTTCTAATTCTTCTTTCACAAAGTCCAGAGTGAGATAAATGTCTTGCGATACTCCAGATAGAATTTGAGAGGACGACTTGGAGGACGCCCGCGATGGTCCTGGGATAGCCTCATACGGTTGCCTTCGTACTAAACGAAGAAACACATTAAGTGAAGGTCTTGAATCTTGCAAGTAATTCAACTCCATTTTTCTAACATTGCCTACCTTGCGCATTGTGAAGGAGCATTTGATCCATTTCGTCCCGCTTAGTTGTTGTCCTCGAAGCTGCAAAGATTTTATTCAAAGATAAACAACAACGAGTTTACTCGTTATGATAAAAAATGAGTCAAAAATACTTACTCTCAGGTTGAGATGCCATGCTTGCTTGCTTGCTATCGGTCAAGTGTCACAAATGAAGTTGTCAGTCAAATTTAACCTGTAATCAGAAACTAAAGTAGTAAGCTACCTGTAAAAAAGATGGCAATACATCTATCTATCTATCTATCTATCTCTCTATCTCCTATCTATTTATGTGGTACGACTTGATTCTTATGTAACTTACACACACGAAGAACCCCGAACTAAATCAAACACAACACACAATTTCTAGCCCACCGACACGGCTACGTCATTCACTAAAAAGCTTATCGCTCCAGGAAATCTATGTTCTTCTGCACCCAACTTTTTGTTCAGCTCACAACACTCTTATCGCAAACAAGGAACTGATGAAGCCGTAAACTGAAAACCTGCACTTTAATTAAAAAGAATCTTGAATATTCAACAGCAGCATTCAATCGTCCAAATTCAAGAAATAGTGGGTAAAACTCCTCTACTGAATACTACACGTAAACCGTTTCGACATTTCCTTTTCTTTGACAGATACGCAAAAATAGGCAAAATGATTGCCAAAGTAATATAACAGAACAAAACTTGATCAACCACGAAAAAACAACTTCTCACCAAGGCAACTGCAACATTAAACTGAGAGAAGTACGTTCACGGTAGCAAAGAATACCAGAAAACCGTCTAAACTAATAATTCCGACAATTTATCTAAACCCTCTAAACTTAGAATTTATACCTTCTAGATAAATTGACCTTCTAGATAAATAGAAATAGTCTAAGACTGGAAGGTCAGATTTCAACACCATCAAAGCTCACATTTATTTAACAATCCTTTAGTGCGACAGTTTTGTTCTGTACCACTTAATTCAAAACGAACATAACGAATGTATTCAATATCAATCTAAAAGGACCTAAAAGGACAACCTACTAGAGATCTTCTTGTCGCAGCACGAGTGTTCTTCAGGGAGGTTTTGTGTAAAGTCATCCATGACATTGCTGTAACAAGTAGGTTGAACAAACGTCCTGATCCTCACTTTTAGCATATAACTTAAGATTTATCTTTTCAAGTTGTGTCCAGAAGTACCGCCATTTCCTGCAAAATTAGCGCCATCATACGTTCTACTCTAAATCTAAATTCTATGTCCACAATCAGGATATTACCCCTCTAATACGATACTATCATGTGTGTGAGTGAGTGAGTTAACAGCAGGGTTAAAGCTTTGAAGGTGAGATCATAATGACTGCTAATAAATTCAACCCTTTGCTCTTATTTTACGAATATTGTTTATTCAGAACTTCAATCAATTTAAATTCTACAACATCCAAAGTAACCATACAAGAGCTTCTTTTTTTTATTTAAATCCCATAATTACAAATACTTTCCTTAGTAAACAAATTGGTATCCGAATCTTTTCCCCCCTTGGTTAAGTTATCATTTATATTATAAATCCTGTAAACCTATCAGTATCAACTTAACATTTAGTAACGAACAGAAGCCAGAGTCTCAAATTTAATTGCAGGCTTCTTTAACTTTAATTTTCTATGTTGCTTCAAGTGGATGACTTGTGCTTTGAAGATTCACCATGTTTTGAGCGGCCACTCCTTTTACGCTTCTTCTTAACACCCTTATCAGATGAAACGCTACGCTGTTTTGACCTTGAGCGCTTCTTTTGCTCTTGCTGAGTTTGATCGGGCATCTCTTCATCGGCGGCATCAACCTCTCCGACCCAGTCATCATGATCCGGAATCTGGAGCGAGTATTCCTCAACTACAACAACAACAAAAAAAAAACAAATAAGCAATCATAATATATTTCAATACTATGGTCTAGGGATTCTCATACAGGTGAAATATTTTTTGGACAATAAAAAATACCTGTCATTTCCATTGGCATCACTGATTGTGTGCTGGTTCCGTTGTCACTGTTAGACCTAACCAACCCTGCACTCGTACCAGGGCGTGGCTCCTCTGACTGAAAGTTGACCTGGCTGCTGTTCAAGCTTCGCAGACTGTCAGATTCTATTATGTTGCAAAATATATTATTATTATTATAATCACAATATATGGAAACTAAACAATAACAATATACACTCTCAGTACCTACCTGCGTCGTATTCAACCCCTTCAACACCTTTTTCCTGCATAAGTTTCAACGCATCCTCACGTGAGAGTGTAACAGTTTGTAGAATGCTAGACTGTTTTAGAGACTCCATCATGTCAATTTGAAAAGTTTCTAATAAAAGAAAACATGTTTAGACCTTGAATCGTGGATGATTACAAAACCAACGTTTCTTTTAGAATACTTACGACACGCATCATACAAGATTTTTCCAGCAGCTTCTGCGTCCCCAGAATTCAAGTGAGTAGCGTGAACTTTCACATTGGTTACCAAAAGCTTTGCTTGATCAGGTCCGATGATGTCCGTCAAAGTCTTGTCAGACTGCTCACTTTGCTCAGCCAATTTCAAGTCGGCTGTCAAGCGTTTTTCGTGGACTTCATCTTCTGAAATCCGCAATGTCAGCGCAGCAAGCTGTTTCCGATTAGATTTTAATCTTTTGGTTACTTGCGTGAGTTCCCTCTTCAACTCTCGAGCTGGTCGAAGTGTAAAGTCATTAGAGTTTTCTTCAAGTTGCGAGTGATCAATTTTTCTGCCAATAGAAGCATGAACAGATTCGATTCCATATTGGTTGAGCCGTACAATATATTCTAAATGGAAAAGGAAAATCCTTTAATCTTAAATCAATGTTCGTTCAAATAAAAACAATGTCCTATACAAATTTCACATTCAAGAAGAAATAAAATGGTTTACGGAGCAACTCACGTGATAGTTCTTGTTCAAAGTTGCCATCAAGCGGGAAAAAGGCAATACCGGTTTCTTCACTGGGTTGTGCGAATTCAGGTACATTTAAGAGTGAGATTGGTAGGATTAACGGCAAATTCCAAGTCGCGTCGTCTTGAACGACTTCAGCAAATTTTTCTTCGAGGTACAACATCCCGACACGTAAATCCTCCCTGTCACGTGGTACGCCCAGAGCCTCTGTGCATAATTTCATCACAAATTGCGAATTTTTTTTTAACTTGTTGTACCCAAATTGCATGTTAACACACGGAAAAATTTAAGAATTTCACATGAACTTACGAATGACCTTGTACACAAAAGCCGCTATGACAGGTTGCAACTTCTCATGCTGGAAATAGCGACCAATATGAGTTTCAACTTGATGAAATTGTTGGCGAATGCTTTTTGTTGCCTCAGGGGACAGGGTTCTGTACACAGCTACACCTTCATTGATGAGTTCCAGGTCCTCCGGATGATTCTCCATGATTGCAGGACGCGTAGCAATAAACTTTTTGAACCAGTCCCAGCACTGATCAAGATGGTAATTTCGTCCCTGCCAGTAGTCGGTTGTAATCTATACTTTCATCAGTGAGGTTCATTAGCACATATTATCTGGATATAATCCAAAGCGAAACAGAACGTTTTCTTGTACCTGGCTAAATTTTTCACTCCGACGAGTTGTAATTCCTCCTTTGAGGAAAAAATCCTTTACGTTCACAAGTTTGTCCTTGATTCTGGCCAACCAGAGAGCGATTGCGGTCAAAATACGTCTAACGTCCAACTGATGGGTGTCTTCGAAGTTTCCTTCCTCCTCAAGATATTTTAAACCGGCCAAGCTCATCCCCGAGCTGTCGCGTACAATCAGCTGTTTGGCAATATATGCAAAGTCTAAAATCGGGACATAGGAGTTAACGGGATCAACTGCCATCCCATCATTAGTCTCGGCGACGTTCTCCATACTTCTCACTTCTAACAAGGTTCAACAAAAACAAACAAGGCCCACTTTACAATTCACTTGGTTAAGGACACAACCTACAAAACAAATACTGAATTATTATGCACGATATGAAACAACAATTACCGACTTGTTTCCGACGTTATCAAGAAGATTTATGTAAAATCTTGTTAGAAATGGACGCTCGAATTCTGGATATTCTACACTTCACTGTTCTATTTTCACTTCATATAAATTGTTAAACAAAAAATAAGAAAAACAAAACACCAACTACCTTTTTGCAAACAACCTCTTCCCACAAGGAACTGCAATGAAATGAACAAGTACAACTGGCAACAGGGTCACATAGACTCACATTTTCAGCGGTTGCCAAAAACTGCCTAAACTGTCTAAAGTTCTAAAGACGAATCGTAATCGAGAATTTTATGGCAGCGTTTCTCTCTAACTCTCTAAAGTTCTAAAGACGAATCGTAATCGAGAATTACATGGCAGCTTTTCTCTCTAACTGTCTAAAGTTCTAAAGACGAATCGTAATCGAGAATTACATGGCAGCGTTTCCATCTAACTGTCTAACGTTCTAAAGACGAATCGTAATCGAGAATTATGTGGCAGCGTTTCTCTCTAACTGTCTAAAGTTCTAAAGACGAATCGTTATCGAGAATTATATGGCAGCGTTTCTCTCTAACTATCTAAAGTTCTAAAGACGAATCGTAATCGAGAATTATATGGCAGTGTTTCTCTCTAACTGCCTAAAGTTCTAAAGACGAATCGTAATCGAGCATTATATGGCAGCGTTTCTCCCTAACTGTCTAACTACCGTTTCCAGTACGCCAATTCTGGATTGTTTTTGCTCCTGCATTACGTCGACATGAGAATAAACCATCTATATTTTAGACATAACCATGTGAGATAGTGTTACCCTACTGATGTTACCCCGGGATGTAACTAGGCCCATGAAGTAGGATGCTCGAACACATTCGACGAATTGAAGTGAGAAAATTGCTGACGAGAAAATTATTACAATTTTTATTTAAGTTTATTAAGTTTTTAAACCCTTTTAGTTTCTTGAGTTAATAAGATGGGAATACAAAAAGCGTTGAATACATTCTCATTTCTTATCCTAATTATTTAACCTTTACCTCACCTCAACAGACATTTCTCTTTCTACGTATAGTCCATATCAAGAGACATACTCAAACTACGAAGATATAACTATAATAACAATAGTGGTAATAATGAAAATAGTAAAAAAAACAATATCGAAACGTTTCCCATTAAAGCCATTTTTTCAACAAAAAAAAATTGTCTCAAAATATCTTTGAAACGATTACTAACATATAATAATAATAATAATAATAATGAAATATTAGAAAATAAGCGACATATAGAACTAACACTACACATAGTAAACAATCTTTCACAGTATCGTTTAAAGTATTCGTCAAACTTAGATTTAAAACATTTTGTGGACAGTCTCCGCCCTACTGCTCATCACTTTCCTCCATAGAATCGTCCGAGTCCTCCTCATCACTCCTTCTAGTCACAATCATGCTTTCCCCGGCTGCGTTTCCATTTTCGTTCATGTCAAGTAACCTCAACTTCAAGAATATAGAATTGAATACTTCACTGGGCCTCTCTCTGATTTCCTCCTGACCAATCACAAGACATAAAACGCTCTTTAAGTCTCCAGTGCTGTCTTGAAGGCGAAGTCGAACCAATTGGGTACAGCCAAACATTGCTTGCATCTCCGAAACAAGCCTAAAGTCAGGATGGAGAAGCATGACAAACTCTACATGTCCCCATTTCTGCAAACAATGTTTTCCATGTGCATTGTAATAAATTGGACAGCCTTCCCCTTTCTGTACGTGTATACATCCCGGACGCCGTTCAGTCATATCCTCGTATATTGCTGAATATTTGAGCCACCAATACCGAACCATTAGTTCATCCGGATTTGTTATTTTATACCATGTTCTAAGTTTCTTTTTGGCAATCTGAACCTGAAAATATATAATAAGAGTATGCAGCTTTGCAATTATTTGGCAACATGTACACGTAGCTTTGTTTCATACATACCTTGTTGCGTGAGAAGGGAAACAAACCATAAACGAATTTGTTGCCATCATCAGCATCCAGAGAATTACCATCAACTTTCGGAATCGCCACAATATCTGGAGAATAGTCTAGTTTTCGCATGTAAAATGTGTGCCCCTTCTCTACGGTGCTCCATGGACACCAACGTTTAAGTCTGTAATGGTACATGCTTGTATGTTTAAACTTCTCATGATTGAGAATTACAACGCCGTCATCCAAAGAAGAATACAACCTTAGATCGATATCTGTATTGATGAATAATAATAAACAGAAATTCAAATTTTACTCATAGGAACTTTCTCACTTCTCTATCTAAATGAAAGTTTACCTTTGATGGGCGAGTAGATGGTCCTGCCTTCCGTACATTTATTTAGATATTCCGTGGCTTCGTTAATAAACTTTGTTTGAAAATCCAGAGGCATCGCCATAACCTTATTAAAAATCTTTTTTGAAAACGTCTCAAGACGTTTAGTAAAATATTGTTTTTTAGAGCCTTTGGCTTTTTTATCCAAATATCGAATCTTTGAAAGCCCGACGTTGTCCATCAAATCCTTGTATTCTTTTTCTACGGTTTTGAAACCGTGATCAATTGCTAAGCGGGACTGATCGTGAGTAGAGAAATCATCGCAGAGATAATTGCTTATAACTGCGCCATTAATGTGTCCATAGCAGATGGCACCCTAACATAAAAAAAAAGCAGCTGTAGCTAAGCTCATATGATGATGTTTTATGAAACATATGAAAATAACTTTCAGATTACCAATTGACGAACACGTTTCCCTGCAACACAAGTAACGCGAATCTCTGCTGGAACTGGAGACTTGATGATATAATATTCCGGAGAGGTGGCTTGATTCGACCGATTTGATCGTCCCAACTGTTGGACAATATTCTCTGGCCCAAACGAATACTCTATTGTGATATGTATCCGCTTTTGTGTATTTTTACACGATTTATCTGCATGCAATGAGACTCCAGTAGAAGCTGCACCTGATATAATAGCTACTCGCTTTTTACCGCTCATGAACGCTTCAAGCTCACCTGCAAAACCACAATTTAATGACAACAAATGTTAATTTAACTCACCTCTATCTATAAAATTAACATGTGTGTCTTTGTAATTTTTTTGTTCTCACTTGAAGTCACCCGCTTCTGGAGTGCAGTAGGTTTCTTGTTCTTAATCTTTCCATTAGATGTTCTTTTAGCGGGGGCAAGGATAATTCGATCTTCGGATTTCCAGCAGCTTTCCTTTGAATGATACCTGTACTGTTTTTCTCTGCCCGTGAGCTAATAATATTGCGAACATGTATGTTAAAGAACGTATCTTAATCATAGATCAAAATTATCATGGTTTCCAAGGAATACTGGTTTGTTGAATACCTCTGCCACACGATGGTTTTCCTCCTTGCCGTCAGCTAGCTTCAGTGGACATTCAATACGAGCAATAAGCTCGTCCATTCCATTAATTGGAAGCCAAAAGGACAACTCATGGTAGAGTCGAGCAATACTAGCTGGCGTCAAATCTCTCATAGCTTGGTCATAACTCCATGTCAAGTACTTGGGTCTTTTCAAAGGACCTTGCTCGCAAACAAAATAAGCTCCAAAGGTGTACTCTGGGAATTCTCGAATCCTTTCTTCTGATCCATACTTGTAGCATTTTGATGAAAAGCGTTTGTTTGCAGGCTCGGCCAGAGCATCAAAATCTACTCTTTCCCGCCAAACTGAACTCCTCGCCCGACGATTCAGAGCTTCCTCAGTTTCCTCCCGCCAATTCCACAAAGGGGTACCATTTGGAAATCCTTTGCCGTAATACTTCTGACAACCAACTTCAATGCCAAGATTGAGCATTGCCCGTCGCAAGATCAGTCTAAGACAAAAATATTTGAATGAATAGCATCAAAGACAAGTAATGGCATGATTCATAATATACCATAATGAGTCCTTACAATGCGTTCGAATACGGTTTCCCTTCATTGCCAGGTTCTTTGATGAATTCGTCAAACAATGTGTCCCCAGTGTGCTGAAGACCAATGATGACTGACTGTCCATTGAGCAACGCCCTCCTATCAGTAAAATGGCATTAATATCATTAATTCAGTTACTCAACGTCTAATTATAAATCTGTACATATGAGGATATGGAAAAAAACTCACCGCGTGATGTCGGACGTAGTTATAAGCTTGGAGGATTTTATAATAGAGCTGAAGAAAAGTAAACAATCACTGTAAAACCCTCCGATATTTGCCCTTTTCCTTCGCCCCTCCTCGTCAGTTTCATCATCATCATCTTCTTCTTCTTCCTCATAAAACCCGTCTTCTTGGTCAAGTTCTTCCAGTAGTTTCGACTCATCTTCTTGTTGGCACTTTTTCTTCAGATAATGTTCCCGCAACCGATTTCGAAAGGCCATTAAAACGTTCCACTAACAATATAAACTCTTGTTTAACGGAATTTACGAAAAACAATACAGGTATTAGATAGAATAGTATTCATATTACCATTTGAGAGTATCGCTCATAAATTTGCGTAAAATGCTTAGGCATAACGGCATCTTCGCAATGAAACAGGCAGCTGCTAAAGTCAACAATCTTTGAACTAAAAACCCCCTCCTGTTTCAACCGCAGAGCCAGAACCTCAATACCCTGAACCCCTCTGTAAAATTTAAAACAATACAATGTTCCGAGTTTAGGCACTTGAAAGTACAAGGTAAAAAATTAGAAGCTAACGTTTCAACTATCTTTTCCAGAAAGTCTGCTTCATCTTCAAAGCTAGTCCCAGGACCCCATGTTCCCAATCGCTTCATCACGCGCAAATGCGATACTTCACTTGCACTGGTTGCTAGAAAAGTTATTCAGACATTAAATTATCATATAGCAGAGCAACAATAAATTTTTCATTGCTGGAAATAGTTAACTACCTGTGCTGTACATAAACTTGGCATTTGGGTACATTTCCTGCAGCTCAATTACATTCTGGCCAACTTCTGATACCTTCTTACTGTAAGCCGATTTCGCTTTGTGAACTTCATCTAGGACAATAACTCCGTTAAAATCATCGCGAAGCCATAGGTGTCTGTTAATTTTTTCGTTATCATCTGACAAGCCGTAATACGTGAGCAGTAAAACAACTGGACTTTCCTCAGCCATTAACTCAGTTGAGATGGTATCCTTGGCTATTTTTATTTCTCCTCTAAATGCTTTGATTTCAGATTCAATTCCACCATAAAGTTCCTTGTTCGAAGTCACCCACACAAACTTCTTTAAGTCGTTCTTTATACACTCGTATATGACACCGGCCAATTCTCGTGTTTTTCCTGCACAACAAATGCATTACACTTATATATTCCTTCGTATGTGAGTTAATTAATATCTATTTAAGTTACCTGTTCCAGTTCCAGAACCCAGAAAGTAGCCTCTAGTAACTTCCGGTCCGTTTTTACACAAACGTATCTTCTGTTGAAAGGCTTGCATTGCATAAGTAATAGTCTCCAGTTGGGGTTTGGACACATGACAAACTTTCTTAAAATTTGGCTCGTAGTGTCTTGCCTCCATTTTTAACTTATACGTGATGTCAGGGGGGTCAACAAGTGATAAACCGATTGGCTCGACCAATTGCTGTGGATGATCATGTCCTAGGGTCACTGAAAATATTAAACAGAATTATGAGACGTGTCCATATTGGTGAATAAACACAAATAAAATTTACTTACATTTTTTTGTAACATATGGAACGAATACATCCGAAAGTGAGCTCACGCTGTCCAAATGTTTTGGCCAGATCTCTTCACCAATCTCCGTCATGTTCAACGTTTTAATCCTTAGAGCTTATGTTCGCGTCTTTAAAAAATCACACTTTTCTCTTCACTTCCCACTTTGCCACTAACAACCAGTATAAAACGTGAAATAAAATAAAATTGTTGATGGTCCCAGGAGATTTGCGTCAACCAGTTTGACGCGACGGCAAATGAAAACTGATCATATAAGTTGACAATCGGGGACCACGTAAACAACCACAGTCTTTTATTTTCGACACTTCTGGAAACAAACTAAATCTCACATAAATTCTAACCGAATAGAAGCATTGAAGATTGTCTTGAAAAAGCCTAGTTGTTACTAAAGTGTTTTTACTGCACAGAATTACATATAGAACTTCAGGCCTAATATATTTTGCAGTTAAATTGTTAAACAGCTTACACCAGCATCAAAAATCTTACAACTTTGCACCAACAAAAAATCAACAAACTGAATGCTAAGCTCGTACACAACACTGCTGGAAGTGCATTTTTAGCGAACAAGGTTCTTGCTTTGAACCAACGTGAACAAATCGCATTAGCTGGGTTTAAACAACAGACTGCGTCTTACTTACTATTGGCTAGAACGAAATATTACAAAAAATCTAAGATCAGTTTACCGTACAGACTATTTAGACGATCAAGGTTCCATATCAAGGTCCACCCAACAATAATCGTCTAAAATTCTAGATTCTTCTAACTACTAGAGAGATATTTCTAAAAGCAAGGAAATTATACACCCTACTGTTTCCGTCTACTTTCTAAAATGTTCTTTTTCTACAATGTAGACAGATAATTCTAATATCAAGAAACATCAAAACCTTTCAATTCTTTCATGCTGCTTCTAAACTAATCTTCTAACTCCAACATAGATTATTCTAAACTCAAACAAAGCAATGAACATGGCTGAGTCCATCAAGCTTCTAAAATATTCTTTTTCTAACTTAAAGATAGTTTTTTCTAAAATCAGGAATACTCATAACCCACCTGCTTCCAGCTATTTTCTAAAACTCCTAGATGCATTATTATAAAACCTAGAAAAGTCATAAACTTCACTTATTCCATTGCGCTTCTAAAATGATCTTCTTCTAACTCCTAGATAGATAATTCTAAAATCAATAAAGGTCATATACTTCGCTTCATACATCTAGCTTCTAAAAAGCTCTCCTTCTAAATTGCAGATAGAAGATTCTAAAATCTAATACACCTCTCACACTTGCATTGTTCCAACTTTATTCTAAAAAGCTCTTTTTCTACAATCTAGACAGATAATTCTAATATCAAGAAACATCAAAACCTTTCGCTTCTTTCATGCTGCTTCTAAACTAATCTTCTAACTCCAACATAGATTATTCTAAACTCAAACATAGCCATGAACATGGCTGAGTCCATCTAGCTTCTAAAATAATCTTTATCTAACTCAAAGATAGTTTTTTCTAAAATCAGGAATACTCATAACCCACCTGCTTCCATCTATTTTCTAAAACTCCTGGAAACATTATTATAAAATCAAGACAAGTAATAAACTTCACTTCTTCCATTGAGTTTCTAAAATGCTCTTCTTCTAACTCCTAGATAGATAATTCTAAAATCAATAAAGGTCATAAACTTCGCTTCATCCATCTAGCTTCTAAAATGCTCTTCTTTTAACTGCTGAATAGATAAATCTAAAAGCATGAAAACTTATAAACCCCTCTGCTTCCGTTTACTTTCTAAAATATTCTTCTTCTACAATCTAGAGAGATGATTCTAAAATCTAGAAAACTATTAAATCTTCTACAAATTCCAAGATCTAGTTTCTAAAGTAATCTTCTTCTAACTACTACAAAGATGATTCTAAAATCCAACCAACCCAACCCCAACTTCGCTTCCTCCATCTAGCTTCTAAAATATTCAACTTCTAATTCCTACAAAGATGATTCTAAAATCAAACAAAGCTATAAACATGGATGAGTCCATCTATCTTCTAAAACTTTCTTCTTCTAACTACTTCATAAATTATTCTAAAATAAATCGTAGCCATGAACATGGCTCAATCCTTCTATGGTCTAAAACGTATTTCTTCTAACTTCTACAAAGTTTATTCTTATACCATGAAAGGTCAAAAACCCGGCTGAGTCCATCTATTTTCTAAAACAGTCTACTTCTACATTCTAGACAGATAATTCTAAATTCAAGATAACTGTTTATCCCCTAGTTTCCGTTTTTTCTAAAACAATCTATTTCTACAGTCTAGACAGATTATTCTAGAATCAAGCCCTTCCCTTTTCCCATCTAGTTTCTAAAATGTTCTTCTAAGTCACACATAGATAATTCTAACATCTTGAAATGACATTAACGTCGCTCTTTCCAATTCTCATCTAAAATGCTCTTCTTCTAACTTCTACATAAATTATTCTAAAATCCAAAACACCCTTCCTACTTACATTGTTCCAACTATATTCTAAAGAGCTCTCCTTCTAAATTCTAGATAGATAATTCTAAAATCCAAAATACCTCTCACTTTTGCATTGTTCCAACTCTCTTC
>VICI01001849.1:0-19521 GCA_019593645.1 Akabosia matsudoensis | reverse complement strand
GTTATTGTTTATTGTCGGTTTGATGTAGCGGGGAGTGTCGAGCCAATACTGTTGACATGAGTTTACCTCCTGATGAAGACTTACTCACAGAACGTGGACAACAACAGGTTTTACATATTTAAAACAATTTCGAAGGACACACATTTGCTGTAAAAAATTTGTTGACAGAAAATACATTTATATTTATTCTAGGCGAAGCTACTTGGGAAGCATTTAGCCAGTGTCAGATTTACTTCCGCCTACACAAGCACCTTCGCCAGAGCTCGAGAAACAGCCGAATGCATTAGGGATGAGCTCCCATGCCCAAAGCCATGTCTTGAAGAGGACTCCCGTCTTCGGGAACGGGACATGGGGGAATTCGAGAATCGTCCTGTATTTGACCTTTGGCACGCTGCCTACGCCGACGTGAAACAAAACGGAACTCTTCTTTTAGACTATGAAATACCTGGAGGAGAACCTGTCCAACAGCTCGAGCAAAGAATGGCATCTTTTTTGGAAGATTTGTTTCGAAAAGATTCGCGAGAGTGACAAAACGGAAACAATTTTTGTGGTTTCGCATGGAATCCTGTTGATGAGGATGATGCTCATGCTTCGCCGCTGGAAAGACGAGCCTCAGAGGCAACTCAGTTTAAGCGGATGGTCATTAGGCGACTTTTTGAAGCAAGTGAAAAACACCGTCTATCATCTTCTTTCAGTGGAAGCCCCGATAAATGAAAAGCTTGTCAAGGTCTCCATTGAGAAAATCAATGAGGCTGGTCATTTGGAAGAGTTTAATAAAAACAGCGTTCCAAAGAAACCAAGTCAAGAATTCATTGGAATTGTTGGAACATTTAATGAAATCGTTGGTCAACAGTGTACAACTCATTGAAAATCAAGTCAAATAAAGATGGAGTGAGAATTAGCCACACCCATGTGCTTTTATGTTAATTTATTGTACCAGACTTAATTGATTCTTGTAATTGATGATTTATAAGCAAATTTCGACAAAAACGTGGGCGTAAGTGTATTCTTGTTTTTCTGTTTCGACAAAACACGCACATTTCCATTCTAGCCTCCAGAAGTTGTCTTATTATTTTCCTCTGGCCTGTTTCCACGATGGTCCTCCTTCAGAAATATATTCTTAGTGTCTGTATTTTCATAATAAACAGTTTCCCTCACGGGTTTGCTCATGAATCGTTACAGTCCCACCAAGCAGTTCAAGCCATTTTAAAAAGTGAGCAGTACTCCAACAACATTGTCCCTCTGAATCCCAAAAATTCTTCACTTCCGTTTAAGGTCGCAGTTAATTTAGCGATTCGGGATATTGAGCGAATTGACGATATAAAAATGGAGCTCAAGCTTCAAATTTCCCTCCGCCAGATTTGGACGGACCTACGGCTGCAGTACAACAGTTCAAATGACAGAGACTTCATAACTCTGAATGAAGACACTCCACAGAAGCCATGGACACCGGATATCTTCATTCAAAACGAGAAAACAAGTTCGGTCCACAGCACCATCCGGCCTAATGCCTTTTTCCGGATATATCCGAACGGAACCATATTTAACAGTGTTCGAATGTCTCTCACATTGGCGTGTCCAATGAGTCTAGGCAAGTTTCCCTTTGACAGGCAGACGTGTCACTTGCAGCTGTCCTCACACGGTTACTCGAACAAAACGTTGGTGCTTCTCTGGGACTTGGACACGGGCATTGAACACATTGCGGACACGAACGCCAACGGCCATCTTGCTCAGTTTCGGTTCGTCCATCAGCGGATCGGGAGCTGTGTGACGAGAACTGCGGCTGGAGACTTTAGCGCGATTTACCTTGTACTGGGGTTCAAGCGCAAGGTGCCGTACTACGTGACCCAGTTTTTCATGCCGTGCGGAATGCTCATTGTCATATCTTGGGTATCATTTTGGCTGGGAGCTGCCATGGAGGCAAGGTTGTCACTGACAGTGACTGTTTTGCTCACGCTGTCCACACAAATATCCGGAATTAGTCAGGGCCTAGCTCCGGTTTCGTACACAACTGGGTTCTCAATTTTCAGTGGGACTTGCCTCACATTTGCAACTGTCGCTATACTCGAAACGGCGACTGCCTTTTTTATTCGGACGGAAGGAATGGCTGGTCTCAAGTTTGGAAAGCGAAAAGTCGTAGAGATTTTGAGCATGAATGAAATGGAAAAGGGAGGCAAGGGTTTGGCTGGAGGAGGGGACGGTGTCGTAAGGTACTCGGAGACAAATGCCGGAAAATTCGATAAAATCGCCCAGGCTGGCGTTCCTATCGCCTTTGCAGCCTTTCTGGTGGGCTATTTTACAGTTTATTTGTGGGATTTTGGGGAAATAGAGGAAAAAGTTCATGCGGAGGTCAACTTAATGAAGAACGAGGACGAAAGTAAGCATCTCAAGTTGTGTGGAAACTGGAAATAAGTACAAAAATTACAAGATATTTGCCTACTTCCTCAAATTGGACAACAATCAGTGTAATTATATTGTAATGAACAAATGGTCTCTGTAATGATAGTTACCTAATTTAACTGGTTTACTAGCTATACAATGGGCATTGTCTTAACATCCTGTCAAATGTCCGCTACATGTTTGGTTTCATTCTTTGTTCGCACAAACCTTAATTGATGTCCAGGATTAAAAATAAATAAAATGCTAATTATAACGGTCACCGTCCTGTGCATTCAAATCGCATGGGCTCGCAAACACTCGCACAAATTGTATCAAATTGAAGACTATCGGTATCCTGTGCGTGTCCGGGACTACTCCGAACCTGACGCTGACACCCTGGATTTTCTCCAAAAGCAGTGCCGCTTTTATGGCGACCGGGTTTCAGATCCCAATCAATGGTAAAAGCAACTCAACTAAATCCACAATAAAACCTATTTCCTGTGAAGTCGTCAAAAATTTACGTTCGTTTTCTAGTGGTGTATACTACGAATGTCTCCAGAAGCGCTATGCAAAACGAGACATGACCCAGTTAAGTTGCCCCGACAACCAAATGTTTGATTCTTTATCCCGTCGCTGCATCGGAGTCATTTGCTCTAGGCAGAGCCCTTCTAAACAAAAGGCCCTCCCCTTCGGATGGCCTTGTGACTTGAAAGCTTCCGGAAATGCAACGAAACCGTACAACGTTCATCCGTACGACTGTACCAAATATTATACCTGTGAAACATGCGAAGGAAAGCTTAAAAAGCACTCTGATGGCTGCTACAAGCAATTAAAATCTTGTCCAGAAGGTCAGTCTTTCGATGACATAGCGAAGGAATGCGTGACCGTAGATGTCTGCCCGCAAGTTTATCTGGAGCTTCCTTCCGAAGCCAACTACACCTGCCAAAGAAACGGACAGTACAAATCTGTGCCAGGCGACTGTTCTAAATACTATCAGTGTATTAAATGCTCCAAGCCAAGCGGCTGGTGTCATGAGTCCGGGGCTTGTGATGAAGGCTTCTTGTTTGATGACCTTAAAGAGACCTGCACTCCAACCGAGATTTGTCCGCAAGAATGGGTCCAGTTGCCCCGAAACTTGTCCGAGTGGCGATGCACAGGCAACAGAGATTCACACGCCCTGCCCGGAAACTGCTCCCAGTTTTATTCCTGTTATCCTTGCAACAGACCTGGCGGCTGGTGCTTCACAGCTGCTGAGTGTCCGCCGGGGATGACATTTTCAGAGCAGTCTAAGTCCTGTTCTCGGTCGAGATGTCCCCAGTGGCCGAGCGTACTTCCGGCAAACTGGACGTGCGAAAAGGAAATGGCGTTTAAGCAAAACCCAGAGAATTGCAAAGAGTATTATTCGTGTGTAAAATGTCCCGATGATAGCCCGTGGTGTCATCTGTCTGCCACCTGTAAAGGCGGGGAATGGTTTGATGAAATCCAGCAAAAGTGTGTGAAACATTTCAAGTGTCCCCAGGAGGATACGCCACTTCCGGCTGGGGAAGAAGGATGGGTTTGTAGCAAGCAAGGGGAGATTCACGTCCACCCAAAAGACTGCTCAAAATCTTACAAGTGCTATCGCTGCAGTAAAGGGTGGTGTGTTGACATTCGGCCATGTCCCCTGGGGGAAACATTTGACGACGTTCTGGACCAGTGTGTCCCTGGAAAGTGTCCACAGGACAAACTGGAACTGCCTAAGGCATGGACATGCAAACTCCAAGATGAGTTACGAAAAGTTCCAAATAATGCCACCGGAAATTGCACAAAAGCGAAATACAAATGCGAAACATGCAGTAAGCCTGGAGGATGGTGTTACACATGCTAAAAAGTTTTGAAAAAAAATGAAAGCGAAACGAAATTTAATTGATATCTGCAATCGATTAAAATAATCATTATAATTTATAGTCCCAAGTTTAATTGCATAACTAATTAAAGATTGTCGTCACCAATAACGCAATATATCAACAGCATATGCACACGTTTCATAAGACCGGAAATGTCAGTGGTGCTCTTGACAATAAAAAAGTAAAAACAATCAAGGTCGCCAAATGAGATTCAGCTTACGACCCATTTCCGTGGTTTGTCTTGGGTGAAGCTGCAAAGCTACTTCTTCTAGTATCGATTTATGTCGGTTAGGTGCTTCTAGCTTTATAATTAGTTTTAATCAGAAAGCTAATTAGCAGCAAAATTAAGGGATTAGTTAGGCGTATCCGCCCCAAAGTATGTAAGATATATGGAGGTCGTTTAGTATGAATTCTCCTGACGTCGTTGGTGCACAGCTTGGGAGGTGTTCCAAGGATAGATATTTTTTCTTATAAAATGGTGGCGCCAAAAGCTGGGGTCATTTTAAGTTCACTTTTTATTATAATTACACAATCTTCGGGGGCGAGACAACGATATGGACAGGGATTAAACTCATATTATTCAAATAAAGCGGGGTACAATGGATACCCAGTATATCCTCCCGTTGGTCCCTCGATAACAGATGGTGACGGAGATGTCGACGATTATGGCACTGGGGGTGGGGGCTATGGTCTTGGGGACGGAGGCTATGGTGCTACAGGCGGTGGTCGTGGAAGAGGACAGTATGGAGGGAGTGGATACGGAGGGAGGAGACGTGGTGGGATGTACAGGGCGTCGGATCCTGAACCTGATTCTACCTGTCGATATGATGGTGACAAGATCGCCGGTCACAAATGGTTAGCTGATATAAATAAATTAGAAAAAAGATGCAGCATAAGTTGTACAGATAAATTGAATTCATGACTTTTGTTTCAACAGCGGCGTGTACTACAAATGCAGTGCATCTGAAGATGACGACGATTCTTACACAAAAGAGAAGGAATACTGCCCGGACAACTTGAGCTTTGACAAGAAAAAACGGCGGTGCGGGAGCAAACTGTGTAAAGCCAGCAAATCCAGGCAACGACCACTTCCTCCAGGCTGGAAATGTGAGTCTGCCGGACAGCTAAACGTGAATCCCCTCGCATGTCATCAATTCTACAAGTGTGAAAATTGCACGAGCAAAACAGCTTCCCCAGGGGACTACTGCTACACGAGTGACTTCAACTGTCCCAAAGGTCAAAACTTTGATGATACGCTGAAGCAGTGTGTGTCCAGTCCGATTTGTCCACAAAAAATGCTCGAGCTTCCGAAGGAGGACAACTTCACTTGTGACACCGACGGGCGCGAGAAGGTTCACCCGAAAGACTGCAACAGATACTATACCTGTCTGAACTGCAGCAAACCCAGCGGATGGTGTTATCTCGCCCAGACCTGTCCTCCTGATCAGTATTACGACGACCTCAAGCAGACTTGCGTGGACAGCGACATTTGCCCCCAGGAGTGGGAAGAAATTCCAAGAATGACTGGGTACGCTTGTCGGCGTCATTTAGACAGCCATGTCGTCCCTGGAAACTGCTCAGAGTACTACACATGCCACACCTGTGACAGGTCGAGAAAGTGGTGTATAACTAGGCATGCCTGTCCCGAAGGCCACACGTACGATACCCATACAAAGACTTGTGTGAGATCGAGGTGCCCTCAGTTTCCGGCAATACTTCCGGTCAACTGGACCTGCGAGAAGGAGCTTGACATGAAAGTGAATCCAGCGGATTGCAACAAGATGTTTACCTGTCTTAAGTGCCCGGATGCGGAAAATCCGTGGTGTTTTGAGCCGGGGAAATGCAAGGGAAATCAGGTATTCGACGGTCGTCTTCAAAAGTGTGTCCGGCACAGGAAGTGTCCCCAAGACGACAAAGAGTTACCAGTTGAGGAACCCAAGGCGGACGCTCCTGCAAACAGTACCAGTCCAGGTTGGCGGTGTTCGAATCCTGGTGAAATACACGTGGTCCCAACAGACTGTCGGAAATACTATGAATGCTACCGATGCAGCTATCCCAAAGGATGGTGCTATGAAGACAAGCTCTGTCCGGCAGGTCAAACTTTTGATGAAGTTTTGGGGAGCTGCGTTCTTGGAAAATGTCCTCAGGAAAAGATTGAGCTTCCAAAGGATGTCGGGTGGCAGTGCAGCTCGGAAGGAGAGCTCCACGTTGTTCCAAAGAATGCGACTGGAAACTGCTCAAAGTATTACGAATGCGAGTCGTGCAGCAAAGCCGGTGGCTGGTGTTACACAGAACGAGACTGCCCTGTCGGCGAGAACTTTGATGAGGAGCAGAAGTCTTGCGTGTTTGGAAAGTGTCCCCAGGACCCTGATATGATTCCTGAGTTTTATAACTGCACAAAGGACGGTGAGGTCCGTCAGGATCCAAATTCCTGCAAGAGATACTACAAGTGTATCGATACCGGGGCGTATTACACGTACACTCAAGGCGCCTGTCCGGATGACCTCTATTTTGACGAAATCACGAAGGAGTGCGTGACCGGGCCTTGTCCTCAAGAGCTCAAGGAAATTCAGGAAGGTCCTGAGTGGGCGTGCTCGGAAGAGGGCCAGTTGAACGTGGTGCCTGGGAACTGCTCCGAGTATTATGAATGTCTACCTTGCAGCCGAACTAGGAAATGGTGCTACGCCCAAACGAGCAAGTGCGTCAGCGGCGAGTTTTTCGATCAAAATACGAAAGAGTGCGTCCCTGGAGTTTGTCCTCAACAAAGACCGGAAATCACTGACGACATGACGTGCACGGAAATCAAGGAAAGCCGAATGATGAAGGACGACTGTAACAAATACTACGAGTGTCACCGTTGTGACCTTCCTAAAGGCTGGTGTTATACAACCCTGAGCTGTCCAAAAGGTCAAGTTTATGACGAGGCCAACTCCCAGTGCGTCGCTGGCCGATGTCCTCAGCTGGCCCCGAAGGTTCCGACAGGTGTCAAATGCGAAAATGAAGGTGACGAGGTGGCCCTTCCAACAGATTGCACAAAGTACATCACCTGCTCTAAATGCTCGGATGGGCTGTGGTGCTTCAACGAAACAAAAACTTGTCCGGATGACCAAACCTTTGACAATTCGAACAAAAGCTGTATTGTTGGACGTTGCAAACAGTTTCCAGAGTTGCTCCCGGACGAGTGGACTTGTCCTACCGGCCTTAAAAATGATGTTCATCCTTCCAACTGCAACAGCAGCTTCTCCTGTGTCAAGTGCCCAGACCTCTCCGACCAAACTTGCTATTCGGAGGTTCCCTGTCCGCCGGAGCACTCTTATGACAATCATAAAAAGAAGTGTGTAGCTGGCCGATGCCCTCAACTGCTTCCTGTTTTACCTGATGACTACACATGTAACTATGACGGCGAGATCAACGTGGACCCCAAAGACTGCACCAAGTACTATACATGTTCCAGTTCCTGCCCAGACGTGAAATGGTGCTACCAACGGGAAAAGTGCGAAGCTGGCAAGTCATACAACAACATGACCAAACTATGCGTTAAAGGTACATACTACTTTTAAAAACAAACAATTTTTGATAAAACTTCACCCCCCCCCCCCGTAATTTAATTTTACATTTATATTCCTTTTGTATATAAGGATTGTGTCCACAACTGAGGAACGAACTGCCTGCCAACACAACAGGATGGGTGTGCGGGGCAGAGGAGGAAAAGCATGTCCTCCCAGGGGACTGCTCCTCGTACTACAGTTGCCATAAATGTTTGAAGGGCACTGGCTGGTGCTATGAAAAACTCGACTGTCCTGCTGAAGAAGTTTTCAGTGAGGAACTCAAAAGCTGCGTGGTGGGACGATGTCCACAATACCCCAGAAAGGTACCGAAAGGATTGTCATGTAACGCCACCGACGATTTACTCCCAGAGGAAGGGAAGTGTGCGTCATATTTGAAGTGTAAAGAATGTCCGGACGGAGGAATGTGCGTCGAAAGCGTCCAGTGTCCTCATGGAACTATTTTCCAAGTGGAAGAGCTCAAGTGTTTAAAGGGGAAATGCCCGTTAGAGTTGAAATCTAAGTACAGGTCTTTGGGCGAGACTAAAATTGGAATCGCGGCTTCAGTCGCGTCCGGAGAGGTCTCCGATCCAGACTGCAGCAGTCTGGAACACGTCAATGTAAACTATAAGGACGACAACTTGTGCAAATGCTACCGGAAATGTACGCTGCAGTACGAGCCGAAGGCGGGTGACTTCCAGTACTCGCTACAAAAGTTATGTTGTGGGGATGGGAAAAGATTTGACCCCGAGTCGGGAACGTGCCGCCCAGGTTCTTGTGGATCAGCTAATACGAAGAATTATTACTAGGAATTTAAGATAATTATGAATACGTTATTATTTTCAGCAAGTCGATTGTTCTTTTGTTACAATTGAAGGAATAGTTATTATTAAACGGAAAAAAGTACTTTGTAGAAAGTTGTGCCAAGGATTTTTCTTTTTTCATACAAATAGCCACACATATAGGAATGCGTTTATGCTATTTACGTCTGTCCTGAGTTAATGAGACGAAATATGTGCAAAATTACTGTTTTGTTGATGTGCGTAACAATTTCCTCTGGATTTTTACGAGTGAGGAGAATTGAAACTTTGGGGAAACCGGGACAGTGCGATAAGATCTATACCGTATCAGAGGATGACGTTGTTTACTTTGACGATATCCTGTCCTCCCAAGGTCGGAAAAGAATAAAATTGAAGTCTACTCCGAGAAGTAGGCGGATGCATGTTGATAAGACGGTGGTGACTGAAACGTCACCGGTTGAACTACGGATGCCATACAGTGTCGGGCGACAGGAGGTGTCTGAAGTCGGTCACAAAAATCGGTTGAGATGGAACATGGCATCGAAAGAGGACATATTATTTCCGAATCTTGTTAGGAAGAAAGCAATTCGGGAGGAAAAATTCGTGGAGGCATTTTGGCCACCGCCCCCACCCACTACGACCATTTCCAGCCGGGAGATATACAACGACAACTATGTGAATCCGGAAATGTACGAAAGAAAAGTTGCTTTACAAAGACAACTTAAGAGGGACCGTGGGCTGGACCTTCCGAAATATAAAACCGCTCCTGTAGCAGAACATGAGAAGATTTTTGCAGATCTTCAAATTCTGAAGTCAGGAAGAGGATTGACAGGGTTACCTTCAGAAGAGGAGCCTTTTACTTCAACTATGTCCCAACCAGAGGTAGATTCTGTACCTGCGTCATTACCTCAAGAAAAGAAATTCGACGAGTCTAACCGGTCCCGGGATTCTGACGACGTCAGCTCGAAACCGAGGTCAAAGCGGGAAGTTAGGGTGACCAAATTGAAAAATCGGTTTGGTTTGTCTGAAGTTTTGTACAGGGACACTTGCAAATGGACGTTCAGAAAAGGGCCGGGCTGCAGAAGCCTTGTCGTCACGTTTCATTACTGGACAGATGGAATAAGAAATTGTGACTTGGAATATATTTTACTTGAAGGGGGTCACAAGCGGCACCCTAGTCAAAGGTAAAGTCCAATTAATAAATTATTCTATTTATAAATTGAAACAGCTACTTCACAACAGTTTCGTATTTATATGCTATTTTAAAGGATGTGTGAGCTCCGTGAAGTAAAAAAGTATGAAGTAAATGACGACTCTGTAACGATAAGTCATTATCTGAAAGAAGACGCAGGACCTGGAGTTACAAGGTTCCGAGGAGATGTTCAGTGTGTTTAAAAATTCAAGGAATCATGCAATAATTACGCACAATGTTATTCTCAGAGTGACTTTTGTATCAGCCTTAATAAAATTTCAACCTTTTTTTTTGTACCACCCAAATAAAGACCTTGCGGAAAAGCTGCTCTGATCCGGTTTTAGGTCCTTAAAATAAACATTACTATACATACCTATTTATGGACATGAATTGTTGACTTTTATGCACTCCCTCACCTCACACATGCAATGTAAAAGTAAGCCTGGCTCAAGAGACAAGTGCAGACAACGGGGAACCCCTGACCAATCCAATTCTATTTTTAGTCTACTGGACGTACTTGGATAGGTCATATGGGTATCATTACAAGGGGCTTGCGGATGTAGTGAAGATGTAATGAAAATTATTATTTTGGTATAAATACTAGATGCGAGTTTTGGAAGATCATCCACAACCATTTCAGCTCTCCAGTGAAGCCACAACAATCTACAACTAACAAAAAGTTTCAGTGCAATCCTGCTCAAGCTTGAAAATGAACGCCAAAACCGTAAGAAACATGAATATTTTGTAACGTAAATAGTGTAAAATGCTCCGACTTTACTTAATTATGTGTTTTCTCTTTCAAAATCTTCATTATAGGCTGCTATCCTTGCCTTTTGTGCGGCTGCCGTTTCAGCCCAGTACGGTCCACCTCAACAACAAGTATTCCGGATGGAAAGCCAGTCCTACTCTGCTCCGCAGCAACAGCGAGCCAACAGCTACTCAAGTGGTGGTTACTCCAGCGGCGGTTACTCAAGCCAGCCAGTTAGGAACAACATTCCGATCACCAAGTTCAGCCAGGACATCTCCGGCTCGCAGTCAAACAACGTGCAGTTTGAAACCGGAAACGGAATCTCTCAGTCCGACAACACCCAAGTTGTCCGGGGAAGTGGTGGATCGTACGACGACGGATTCGGAAATCAAGTCAGGTCTGAATCAGCCATCCAAAAGCAGGGCAGCTTTGCATACACTTCCCCTGAAGGGCAGCAAATCAGTACCACTTGGGTCGCCGACGAAGGCGGTTTTCGTGCTACAGGAGCTCATCTTCCCAAACCCGTAGAAATGCCTGCTGAACATGCTGAAGCCCACAGACAAGCTAACGCCGCCGCCGCCGCCAGCAGCTTCAGCAACAACAATAACTACGGAAGTTATCAATCTTCAGCCCCTGCTACTAGAAATTCATACAGTGCCCCAGCAGTCCGAGATTCTTACAGTGCCCCTGCTCAAGTATTCCGTACTTCATCTTACAGTTCAGCCCCAGTTCAATCATACCAACAACCCATGAGGTCCTCAGGATATTAATTAACAATTATATAATTGTCAAAAATATTTTTTAAAATAAAGATATACAGTTATCATCCGAGATTTTATTATATTTTTATTACTTATTGAAAATTACTGCAAAAATTGATAGCATGCAAAATACGAGGAAATTAGTGGTCACACAAGGCCCATTTCTACTTCGTTTGCCTTTAGAGCAGGTATGCAAGTTATGATCCAACTTATAGTGTTTAATACACGTGCACCGCCTGCCGGTATACTTAGAACTAGACCTGCACTCCGAGCCAGGCGTGCAGAGGGTCTCTCCTGGTTCCGGTTTCCTATCAACTCTTGTTCCATCTTTTTTTACACCCGAGAAACAGCCGATAGAAGGGCATACCGTTATATCACAGTTAGAATGCTGAGCATGATCCGCTGGTAGGTAACAGTAGCCAGTGCTCCGAACGAAAGCCGCATCAGGTCCTCCTAGGGCGGAGGCACACTGGCAAGTTCCTGGAGTGCTCCGGTTGTTAGCCTGTGTGGGACTATCAGGAATGCATTCCAAGTTTGCTTTCGGCCAGCTGCATACCTCGTCCGAATTCGCTTTGTTTGCTAATATGTCGGCTGGATATGTGTTGCACGGATCTCCTTTCTCTAGCTTTCCTCCAATGATCTTAAAAATCGGTTTGGTTGGATCAGTTGTTGTTGTAAGCTTGTTTGGGTCAGGCTGGCAGATACCGTCTTCAGTGTTTGGTGCGGGTGCAGGACATCCAACGCCTTCCTTACAACCTTTCGGGCAGAGAGTTGGGTCTGGCGGAGGGGGACATCCCGGACAAGCGGCTTGCAGACTACAAATAACTGGAAGTTCAGTCACCTTATCGATGCATATTTCGTCAGGGTCACAGGCAGGATTGTTTTTATAACCTCTGTTAAGAAAACAAGCAGCCAAGGTTCTCAGACTTCGTGGAGCCCAGAGTTTACGGTATTGAAGAGGTTGTCCAGTATCTCCCGGGACATTAACGACCAACGGCTTAGAACTGGGTATCAAGGATTCAGGATCCTCCTGGACTTGAGTACTTGCTATTAATTTTACAATTAGTAGGAAAATACCAACTACAGGGCCGTTAGTTTTGAAAGAAACATGTATCATTGTACAAAAACCGAAGAAAAGAGTTTTTTCTTTGGTGAAAATTAAAAATATGTAGTTTATTTGAAAAAATCTATGGGACAAACAACAGCCTAATATTATTATATTTACGACTTTTTCCACAGACACCATGTAGCAACAGATCCAGCAATAAACAAAGCAGCTCCTACTCCGATAGCCGACCATCTCCCGATGTTGACTGCCTTCAACGGGGTAACAAGCTTTGACTTGATTTCGTCAACAAGTTTTTCGTCTAGCTCAGCCGACTCGTCCACCCAAAAGAGAGGATAAATTGTGTGTGGGATTCTGTCAAATTGACCAAATGAAATGGGCGACGACTTGTATCTAGACAAATGTCAACGTTTCATGAGAATCTGTGTGTCTTTTTTAAAAATTCAGGAATCGTGATAGGAAAAGATATAATGATTTGTTTACGGTTGAAGCTCCACTCCAATTTGGAGTCGTTTGTGAACCCTCAGAGGAAATCCTGTGTTCTACAAAATACCAGAAAATACTTTAGAAACTTCTTTTTAACGAGGAATGCAGTTTGAATGGCTTACAGGCTCCAAGTCAAGGTAAGTGTCATGATCTTCCCGCCTTGGGCTCAAGCCCATCATTCTCGCTTGAGTAACGACAAAGTCATCAGCGTCCAGGAAATGAGGCTTGCTGATAGCAATGGGAACTTGTGCCTTGCAGCTAAACAAGCGTCCCATTCCGTTAAAATTACAACTGTCATTTAGCGGTTTTGACACCTTGATTAAGGGCAAAATATTTTTTATCTATAAAATATTGCTTTTGAAAACTGTTTGCTGCGTAATGGAGGGTTTTACTACCGGCATGCAGAAACAATCATTTGGAGGATATTCGTCCGGTGATGTAAACAATTCCTTGGGTAGAATAAACCTGTAGCCGTTGATTCCTTCATAGGTCACCTCACTGTCGTAGTCCAAAAATATAGATCTGCAAATTTCCCCTGCGTAGACATACAACCTCGACGTTTTCTCAATAAATGGAGGAAACATCTTAAGAAAAAAGTCAATACTTTGAACACCACTTGTTTTTTAGATATGAATATGAATTTGAATCTATATTTCTATAATCATACAGTTCCATCAGTTCCATTAATCTTGCTGCAATGACCGTCCCACCATGGCTCCAACGACCTCTTTCCATCGTTCACTGACTTAATTATTGAGAACTTGCTTGAGTCCTTTACACCTCGATAGACTTGCCAGACTCCATCCGCATTTGTGTTGTTTCTCTTTAAATAAATAGAAAAGTGCTTATGATGTGAAATAGGCTAACTAACTTACAAATCTCAGATTACCCCTCTGTACGCTGCGAAGGTGCCGTTAAAAAACTCATCTGGAAGTGGAATCTTTAGCAAATTAGCGACAAGCTCAACACTTCCGTACGCCTTTGGAAGTTTTTGTCCATCAAAGACAATGGCCTTGGGGGTGGTATGCATAAATAAAGTTTGCTCAGCGTCTCCAGCCACTAAATTGTTCAACACGGTTCCCGCGAGTGGTCGCAAAATGGGGTGCACGTCGAGCAGGGTGATGACAGCAATGAAGGGAATGTTGACAACGGTGATGGGAGTATCTTCCCTGCAGCCGGAACAACTCTGCTCCTTGTCGAAAACGTAGCTAATATTTTGTCGGTACGAAATAGTGTCATGCTCTTCGTCCACTTTAATATCGTACTTAACTCGGGTCTCTTTCCAGACAAACGGGCCACGCTCTTGGATCATAGGATTGGCGGCCCAGTCCTTGGCTAGTTCGTCGTAGTTGGTCACATGGAAAAACCAAACCTTCAAGTTTATGGGGACAGGAAGGTTGGTCCATTTTTCGTATGTATCTGATTCAGGAACAAGTCGGGTTTCGTCCTTAACTTTGTTTTCGATGATTTTCGGTACGGCGACCCATCCCAGGATGCCGCCGAGGAGAACAATTACTGCACCAACTCCAATGGCGCCGGGGGCTAAAAATTTCAAAATTCTGGACATGACTACAAGCAGTTTACCATGAGATGAACAACAACTGCGAGTCATTCATCAACAACACCTGGATTTGTCACTTACATGCTTCCTTATCAAGAGATATCGTCAGGTTGGGCGTCATCATATCAAGAGACGTGTCGATAAGAGTTTAAGCCAAAAACAGGTGGTCAGACAGGTACATACCTCAATCCTTTCAATCAAACTTGACGTGTTTGTCACAGAAACAATGTCACCATGAAACGGTTTCTCGTTACATCCCAAACAATTTTTACTCATTCTGGCTAAATGTATAAATTTGTAAATTTGAAGTTTACTATTCGCTCCGAAACCTCTAATTGCTTATCAGTATCCGAAATTGCATACATCTAGTGCTAACTGTTTTTTTGCAGATGAGCATGTCGCGCCCTACTAAATCTCCAAGAAAGATGCCCTTCTCAATTGGTGAAGTGCCAAGGCCTTCCTTGGGCTACACAAGATTCACAACAGCGTTGCAATTCCCTTCAACAACCACCTCCCTCACGGCCAAGCCACCGATTTTACGTTTCACATCGGCAGGTCCGCCCGCACCTCAAAAGACCAGTCGACAGGGCGGAGTATCTTCTATGAATCGACCTGTCACTGTTCCATCCCCACGTAGCAAGCGAACAGATACGAAACCAGCCCCCTCCAAATTTTCTCGGAATAGCTCTGCGTTCAAAACTGCATCAAAAAGCCCCCGGAACACGACCACTGTAAATGTAGTCTTCCCCGCTCGACGGATGTCCAGTGATTCCAGCGTTGAAGAACGTCAGGTTAGAAAGGGTCCAGGAGCGGAACCAGTTCTGATCAGTTCATTACATCATTCGACCTCCTACACTCCTCACAAGTCTTACTGGATAAAAAAAGCTTTGGAGTCATTAGGAGGAGAGTGGGTGCGACAAGGGAAAATCACGAACACCCAGCTAGTTTCAGAGGAGTTTGAGGAAAAAATGGGCGTCCTCTATGACCTTGCCATGGCACGCAAGCATGAAGCCATTGATCGTCTTGTCGCCGACGAGCTGGATCAGATTGGCTTGCTGAAGAAACTGAAAAAATCTCCGCGGAGGAGTATGCCACACAACTTTCCGTTTGCTCCGCACATCACTGGACACGTCAAGGAGTCCATGAGTGAAGCTCTCCTAAGGTCTTGTACATGTTTCATACAAACAAAAAACATTTGAATACGAAATGCCGTGACAGAGAAACTTTTTCCACAGGATTATGATGAGAGGAGACGAAATTGCAAGCAAAGTAGAGCGAGACAGAGGCGACAGTACAAATGCATCTGTGAATTCTACCCCACCTGGGCCCAGTGAAGCAAAGGAAGTTGAAGACGCCTCCAGCTCAACAACCAATTCATTCGACAAAGATTTAAAAGTTGAAAAGCGATCTCTTCTCCAGTGCTATGTTGTCGAAGGAAAACTTGTTGCAGCAACCGATCGGATGCTTAGCATGGGTGGCAGTATTGTAAACAAGTACGATCTTCTATTTAGTCTCATATTGCCCCGATTAATTAACAGTCAGTATCTCAATTTTCACTCCTTTGTAAATCCAGATACGAAGACGCCAAAAAATCTCGTGTTAAGTAAATATGCAAAAAAAAACGTTCGTTTTATCCCAAATTTTTATTTCTGTTAATGTTTCACATTTTTAAAAAACTATTTTCCAGACAAGTTGCTTCCGCGTCTCAGCTACGAAAGCGAGCTTATTTCCGGGCAACTTGTAACATGATGGGCTTCCTCCCCCATGAGGTCGTCATTCGCTACTGTGACTCATCCAAGCAGTTAATCGTGAGCGCAGCCCGACCGAAACGAGGCAACGACAATGCCCGCCAAGTTCGCGAGACGATTCAAGTTCCCAAAAAGTTAGATTTATTTGGAGGCTCCATCCTTGTTATGAGGACCCACAAAGGCTCATTAATTTTTGAAGAAATAGAGGAGTCCCCCTAACAATATTATCATCAGCCTCGATTCCTCCTCCAAGAAAATCTTTTATCTCTTCAAATTTTCCTTTTGTTTCAGTTAGTTTCCCGAAAACAAAATAAGCAAAATACATACAAGTTTTATTTCGTACGACAAAAGTAATAAAACGCTTTGTTTTTTAAAAATACATTTTTACATACGTTTTTTCCTGTAGATTTTATTATTTGGGTTAGTTGAGCAGACACACGTGTCTACTGCATGGTCTATAATACAATATGTAGCGTTTCTATTTTCCGGAACGTTTCGGCATAAAACGGTTGTCCAGTAAAAATATTTTGTTGTGTACTTTCTCCAGGATATTCCAGCAAGTATATTTTTTGGTGCAGTATATATTTTTTTGGATCTTTCTTTTGCTGCAGTAATACTTGAAAGACTTTTTCTTTTTAAAAAAGAAAACCCTACAGTATAATTTTATTACTGGCGAAGAAAAGACTTGTGGGTAAGAGAAAGTATAGCTTTTTTTTCTGTGGAGGTATTACTGTTGCAAATTTTTTTGGTAGGTTTGCAGAGGAATATTTTGTGTAAATCCTTATGCAGTGTATATATAAAAAAATAAAAAATAAAGCAAATACGGTTATGTTTGTGTTTGGAAAGAAGATAGAGAGATAAAGAAGGGAAAAAAGGAAAAGTTACTTTATTGGAGTGGTGGGGGGATTTTTTTACGGTTTTTTCCCAAAGACGGTCTAAAGTTTGGAGACGAGTTTTCTTTACTAGTTTGGTTGTTAGCCGAAGTGGATGGTGTTTTTTAAACGGCTGTACCTACACAAAACATTTTTTTTGCGTTGATAAAGGTAAGCTACATATAACTATTTGAAATTAAAGCTATTTTATATATCATGTAATTATTGGAGTGAGTTGAATAGAAAAACGGGTTCACCGAGTGACCTTGAAAAATGTTGCGCTGTTGTACGTAAAAAAAAGCATTTTTGAAGCTGGTTTAAACAGTTTAAAAACATTCAGTTTTATCCGTTGGATGTGAATTGTTTATTCGCGTAAACGCAGTGTTATAAACGCTGGAGCGATTGATTTTTTTGGCTTGTGTGCAGTGGGACAAGCCACCGGTTTTTTTTATAATGAAAAAGGCTAACATCTGCCACGCGACGGATTTTTAACTGGTTCCTGTACGGGAACATGTTGTCGGGTTATTACAATATTTTTTTGAAGGACACATCATCATCAAGCCACAGAGAGAGAGAGAGACTTTTATTATTGCTGGTAGGTATTATTGGCTGTTACATTCAATATAACATGCATGAAAGCTACGAAGTTAAGGGATGAAAGAGACTGAGAAAAAAAGGGGGTGCGTTTTTAATAGGGTTATATATAGCCAAGTTTACGTTATGTGTACCGTTTCCGTTAGAAACACTGTGCTGCTGCTGGTCGCAACGAAGGAAAAAAAATTGAAAGTTGCTCTTGTATCTAGTGTTAGTGGAGACGAATGGCAGATGCTTTTCGAAAAGCGGAACATTTTCAATGATTATTACACGATAAAGAAATAGAGTTTTTTTTTGTATACGTCCAGGTGCCGTAAGTTGATTCAGGCAAAATTTGTATTAATACATATAGTTTTATATAGGGCTCTGGGTGATAAATGATTAAAGGTAGAAGAAAAAAAAAAGAAGTTGAATATACAATTTCAGCTGCGCTTCCCATACATTGTGTAAAACTGTTATAATCTTTGTGGAAGAAGTGCTGTGCAAGATGCATATTGTTGGCTTAGCTTTGTCGTTTTAAGTTTTAAAACAGGAAAAAAACGAGAGTCGTAATGATGATCACGAGAAGAAGCACATGTGCTGATGCTGGTGGGTATAACAACGGGAAAACTGTCTTTTTTGCATGTGCTCTTCCTTTAAAAATACACTTTTAATAGCTTTTGACAAGCTCGGGAGGAAGTGAGGGTGGAATTGAAAATAATTTGGAGTGGAGGGGAAGCGCTGGAACAAGAAAATAAGTGTTTCTTCGGCACACGACGGGAAATAACGCGAATTTTGTAAGAAAATTATGTTAAGAAACGCGAAGAACTTGGGGGACTCAGTGTTTGAAAAATTTGCGAATGTTTTCTCAGTAAATTAGGATAATTCTTTACAATCATTTCCTGCTCAGAGAATTTATGTTTAATCATGATATAGAAGTTGTCTTCGTCTTTCTTATCGATTTTCTTTATCTTTTTAAGAATCATCATCACGTACAGAAGATCTGTCCGTTTAGAAATTAATAAAACTGCGGGAATGCGTGGTTGTTACGTATTGCGTATAAAATATTTTTTATGTGCGTACGTGTGCGCACTAGAGGAGATGTTGAGCTTACAGTTTTATCGGTTACCCGTTTTCTTATCCAGCCAGAGCAACTTTTTGTACTGGTTCACCCAGGCAAGATCATTTGTTGTACAGATGCGTTCCGTTCTTGTATAAAGATGCAATTTCTTTCATAAGTTTTTTTTTCTACGCACGACAGATTGGTAATGTGTAGAGCAGATGTGTTTTGAGCTACCTTTTTGCTTTTTAAAGATGCGTTTTTAAAAAGAAAAAAATCTCAAGGTGGTTTCTTTCGTTCATCCTAATTTTTAAAAGTCCATCATGCACACAAACCCATACCTTGAATTCTCTTTAAACTCATCTTGGAGGAATATATTGTCCCTATTTTGCGGTTTTGAAGATTTTGCATCTCTTTAAAACTGGTTTTTTTGCATGTCTGGCTGAAAAGGTACAACTGACCTTCGCAAAATAGCATCTTATGCAATGCAATATAAATAACGCTGATGAAGCTATTTTATTTTCATTGATTCCCAAGCCTTTTAAAAATAGAATTTTGTGTGAACGACATGATATACGCGTACACGCGACAAAAGATCTAAAGCTGAGATACGATATGTACTAGTTCAGGGATTTTGAAAGACATTTTTCATGAATGCCGAGGAAGTCCAGAGTTTTTTTGTTCAGCTTCCCGTTTCATTCCCGAGATCTCGCCCATTTGAAATGTTGGTCATGCAATCATTCTCTACATTTTTTTTCTTCATACAAACCAATATAGTTACAAATAACCACCACCGGATGATCAGCTTCGGAGAGAAAAAAAAAAACATCTGCCTTTCTTTTGT
>VICI01001848.1:0-19523 GCA_019593645.1 Akabosia matsudoensis | reverse complement strand
TTTCTTTTTTTTTCTTCTAAATTGGATGTTTGATGGTTCATAAATCTATGTAACTTATTTCTTCACTAAGGTCACTAAAATGTGCGATGAACTGTAACTCTCTACACCAATAAACTTGAAGGATATGGTCCATAATATTAATATAGTAGCTTTTGACTAATAAAAAGTAGCTTTTTATTTTTCGAAAAAATTTGTACTTTTGCGTGTGTAGGTACATGAAATAATACACTGGATCACTTCCAACTTGAGACACGTTTTCTCCGGTGATTCCTCTTGCTTGATTAGATTAGTGGCAAACAGCTACCAAAAGCTGGGACATTTAATTCATGACAATGATCTTCAAACATTAGTAAAAATAAACTCATGGCAGCGCTGTTTTCCACATGCTCCATATTCCAAATGCAGTGTGGATCTACACATGAAGTTTAGCTAAACAAAACAGATAATAGATTTTAGTCGGTACCCAAGGTAAACTAGCCGATTTTTCATGAAAGAAGAACACAAATGTAACTATGAATGCGTAAACGAATGGACAGAACAGGCGCAGATTTATACTTTCGTGCTGTCTGTTCAAATTGCTTTTTGGATATGAAAGTTAAGTGAAGAGACGCTCGCTTGCTGGGTTTACCTGAGTGAGAACGAATTTGTAGTTCCCAATTGATTGTGTTTCTGGTCACTATTGCCTGGGCGAGAAAGAAGTGGATTTTTAACCAATAGTACTAATAATGATGGTAGTAATCTCTGTGCAAATGATGTCTGAAATATGTTCTAATCTTTTACTTTACTACCTTTCAGAATCGTACGCACAAGCGGTTCATAATTAGATTGTATTCTACCTTTGAACCAGTCTGCCATTGTTAGTGCAAACGAAGTTTCTCAAAGATGTCATTTCCATCGATTGAGAACATTCAAGATTTTAATGACTTTATGGAACGAATCTATAATTAATGGGAGTGAGAATGTTTCATTACGACGTTTTCTAGACAACAGCTACATATCTAGAAAATATTTAATGGAAAGTACAAGGTAACGCACAGTTGTCAACAAAGGGTTGTTGCGGGTAGATCAAACGATAAAAATTTTGCAGCGATAAAAATTGATACCCGGGTCCAGTGTCCTATGGTATAGTACTTAAAACCACAACCCTCGTCACACTATAGCCTTGAGACTCTTGAGAGAAGTGATCATAGGTAAACCCATAATCCCTATGAAATTGTCGATCCTGCTACACTATACATACATTCAACATTGTCAATTGTTTGTCTAACGTATACATTTTGTTTAAAATATTAAGGTAGCTGATAAATGGCAGACATGTGAAATTTGTGTATAGGTAATCATCACCCTCACTTTAATACTACACAAGATAAAATAACAATAGTGATATGACATAGTTAAAGAATGATGCTGCTACGTTAATGACCTCAAATTAGGTACAGAATTAGATTCCAGTCAAGTTGCAAATGTATTAATCAGTTAGTCATTGAGTTCTTTATCTTATCACATCTGTCAAAACTCAACCATTGTTATCGTTGTAACGTAACCATAAAAACGAGAAACGTGCAATGGACATGCGAGCTGGAGACTTCAAGAATTGGTTTCCAGCATATTTCTGCCGATTATCATATTGAAGTTCAACAAAGTTTATGAATAACTTCAAAGTTTTAGCCTTTACAATTATGTTTCTGCTTACATCATTTTTTCATTATTTACTCGATGGATAAGTTGTCAACGCAACGGAAGCTTACTTTTTTCAGTTGCTATTTGAAGTATTAGAAAGATTCTTTTCTGTTATCAATGTACAAAAAATGGATTTTTTATTCAAAAACACGTTCGTTTCAAGAAAAAAATGCTTTAAACATTCATGACATAGTAAATTTTAAACAGTCGTATAATAGTGTTTGTTTGCTAAACAATGCGAGACAAAAACAATCTAAGAAGATACATGCTGCGATGATCGCCAAAGTAAGAAAGATTAGTAATGCGAGTTCCTTAAAATGTTTAAAAGTAACACCACGGCTGAATGAGTTTTATCGGGAACGCCCTACTATAAGTACGTTAAAAACCTTGTATTCATACCGAGAATGATCTTAGAAAAATAATAGCAGGTCCGTCATGTTATGAACACTGACGCTTATGTTTGTTGAATCGAATTGAATTCATATATTCCTCATGCAACAGATTTTCAAGAAGAAAAAAGTAGATGAGTTGTACAGTGATATTATAAGTTTTCTTCCATGCAGAGTCAAAGTGGTTTTTACTATTACCTCAACTCGCACGTAAATTAATAATCTAAGCATGTTTGTTGCATTAAAGACAATAAATTCATGATTTCCACAGCTTCAGCCTTTAAAATATGAAATATTCGTAAGTGTATCGTGTAACTAATGTTATAAAGTAGCGAAAGCTATTTAATAAAATCGTCACTTGTGTCTGTTTGTAGCCTTTCATTAGAGAAAATCATAGATAAGATATCGAAAGACAGAAAAATAATTTTTTCTAGCATAGTTTTACGGTTCGTTTGTAATGGTGCACCTTATGTGAAATTAGAAGTCGCCACGTGTAACAGAAACTATCTACAATCATCTCAATTTTCATAATATCATAGCATTCCAGTTTGAAATGTCAGCTTGAATCGAAATGATTAGTCCTATTATAAAAAAGAGAAGCAGAATGATGGAGCACTATGTATGTGCTAAATGGAGCAATGTTTCTTTATTAATTAACTTTGTTTACTGTTCACAGAAAAAGGTTCAAACTTCGTGGCAAGCACCATCGTCGGTTTTCGGTTGCGTGAGCCGTTCGGTCCGTAGGTCAAAGTTTGTTCCAGATTTGGCTATAACGGACGGACAGAGAAACAGCGATCTCATAAAGCAGCTTTCGCTACTCAATAATGTAAGTGTTATGCTATAGAAGACCCGATTTCTGCCAATGGTGTATCCAACAATTTTTTACTAAGCGTTACACAATTATTCACCATTGCTGATGTTTTATGTAACAACATAAAATGATACAAGCCTGTTTACTTACGATGAAGGCTTAGAAATCTCTTGCCTGTTCCTATTTATATGCATAAGTGCTGATTGTTGACCAACCAGTTGACTCAATCTGCATGCGAGAATTGTGAATGATAATGAAAAGGCGAGAAACCATGTGGATTACACACGTAGTCAAATAGTCTAAGAATGATGTAGGTCGATTGAAATGATTCATTATAATATGCTATAAAATTTTGATTCGTGGTAATAGACGAGTTACATGCTGATCCGCACGTAGATCTTCAAGATTTTTCAAATTGACCCACCTGTTCGTCAGGAAGCATGCAATTTGCGAATTTAGTGACTCTTGAATAATAAAGTACTCTTGCCTGTAATAAATTTTCATGAAAATAAGGACTTATGTTGCCAACTGCGAAAGTTGTGAAAATGCCTTTTGCTTTCACTATAAAGAAAAATCACTTTTTAAAGAAAACTTTCTAACAGCCGTCACTATGATGTATGCAGTGGCTCAAAATAAACATAAACTAATTTATAGGCCAAAACAATAAGGCCTTGGTATATCGGTTCATCACTTTTGTATTATTGGTAGCACATAATCACAAATCAAAACAGACTCAATTGCTTATATTCGTGAAGTGCGAAATTCCACTCCATTTTCTAAAAAACAACATCGAAGTTTTTTATATATTTTAAATCTAAATCGCTGTTAACTTATTTACTTCCATGATGTTATAGATCCCTTTTCCGTGGAATGTTTATATAAAATACTGCCTTTTCTGTGCTGCGCTGTTCGAGTCCCGCTTATACTTGCAGTCCTGAGATAGGGATTCCTCACAAAACGCGCACAGGGAAACTATGTAATTTCAATTGTATAATATTCCAAATCACGAATGGATTCACGTACCACACACGAAGACAATATTTTTAATACTGAGCCAACTCTTCTATTTGTACAGTAAGAACCTGTAACTTTTGACTAAATCAAGTATAACTGTAACTTTTATAAAAGTACAATACCACATGTGACGTTCTTCTAACGAAACTATATAATCTCCTATGATTTAATTTATTTTGTCTTCAATGCTTAGTGCCTTAACGATAATTGTATGGTATAAATGACAATCTTCCATTGTACTGAATCCCATGCTGAATACATTACCGTTTGTGATGATTCCCATGGCCATGGTTTGTTAGGTAGGCCATTGTATGTACTAACGAGTGTTCATTGGTAATTTAGTATGTACTATGCGTAAACCCTGGTGAGTATTTATTTGCGAAATGTACAATTTAGCTTTTCAATATTATTTCGGGTGTGTTATGGTGTTTTTTATAAATAAGAGAAATAAAGACTTTAGGATTATCGCTGTATCAATCACCAGTGAATAAATAGTTAAATGTAAAATGTAATGTAGTAATTGGTATGTTAACATTACGTATGACGTACGTAGAAACAAACATAACACGCCATTTTAACAGCTCACAGACTATGTAAAGTTCAGCATTTCAGAATGAGGCGTGACATGTAAATTGTGCGGTTCTTCGATTAGACTGAAACACAAAAATCTTCAGAACTGTCCCGATTGGAATTACTGTAAATTATGGGGCTCAACAATTTGGAAAATAACGTAAGCCTATGTATCTATGCGAAAACCTTAGCATATATATCCCTTTTTCCATGATGTAAGTAACATAAATAATCAATTATAAACTTTTTTTGCAAGCGGAAATGACTATGGAAAAGCATCTATCTGATCAGTAAAGGAAACCGAAACAAATCAGGTATAAATCAGCGTTTCTGTGACTATGAGTTTCCAAAACTGTCAAAGCCAACATAGCTTATTTCAATTTAGACTGACGATTCAACCAATATTGAATATACAGGTAGTACATGGATTGGTATATGTTCATATTGTGTTCAGTAATAGGTATAAACTTGGTAAATACGTAAAGCACATTTCAAGGTGGAAATTTGTAAGCAGACACTGAGCAAGCTGCAGATAGAAACATATTTAGTTCAAGGAAAAAAATGTTTGTTTCTGTTGCGTTGGAGAAAATTGACAATGTATGTCACTAAAAACGGAGAATTTTCCAAAACAATTCACGTCACGTCAGAGGAGACTTCAAACCATAAGTTGGAGGGTTCACTATAAAGCCAAATTTTTATAACTTCTTTTACGCATACATACTCGACATTGCATGTTACATATGACATGTTATAATGATGACATATGATGTTTGTTAAAAAAAGCACGACACGAATAAATATTTAATTATCTTTTTCAGTTTATTGCCAATTAAATAAAGTCGAGATCTGATTTGTGATACAAATGAATTCATCAACGGTAATAAGGTACAAAATTAAACAAACAAAAAACATACTATATCAAGTCAAGCAAGGCGTAACTTAAATTTAAGCACGGACGCATATACGACTTGCTTCCTTTTCTTCTCATTGTCATAGTTCTCACTGGCTTGGTTTAGTTGGAGAAACAAATGTTTTATATACACTAACTAAACCGATGAAAAAATTACTAATTGTGTAGCCCACGATAGCATACCTTTCTACCAAACCAAAGATACATGTTAACAAGTCGACCAGATAATATGGTTTGATCACTGTATCTAAGGGGAGTAGATTTCATATACAAGACCGTGGTGTAGCGTGGGGCCAAATCGAAATGAAACTCAAACTACTGACGAAATTCTATTTCAGAAACACGTTTATTCTTCTCAATATTTTGAGAAACAACTAACCGTCAAGTCACTTGTATATAAGACACTAGGCAGGACTCAGGCTTTCAGAGGAGAATCCACGCAGGTACAAGTGATTATGCTTGTTTTAAATAATTTTCCAGGCGACCAGAGCCACCAACACCCATTAAGTCTTAAGTAGAATCCACTATCACGATCGTTAACGCAACGTTTTCACAAACTTTAACCTATTTTAACGAGTATAATGTCATCGATGAGAAAATTCACTACCATCTAACAAATGCAGGAATTAATCCTGAAGACCCATGAAGCATGTCAATCTTTGACGCATAGCAACATAAAGCCAATCACTGGCAACGCTGTACTGGATTCCAAATCGACACTAACGTAATGTCTTCGTGTATAGGTTCATTCCAACAGATTCTTTTTAACTCAGTGGCACATCCTCTAATAATACTGATGCAGCTATTTCTAAATTCCAGTTAGATCTAGTTAATGCACTTTCACATAGCTCCCTCTTTCCGAGACCAAGCCTGAAATTGAAGTATTCAAATCTCATTAAAACATGAAATACATAAATGGTCTTAAAATTCCATTATTAATCATACGAATTATTGTACCTCATTAATTGGTCTATTTTCAAAGCTTTCTCCGCTGCGTGTACGTCTCCGAATGTTTGCCATGCCCTTAGAATTTCGTCATGTCCTGCATTGGGTACTGCAGCATTCAACTGTCGAATTGGATCAAAACTGCGATGTGGCGAACTGTTTGAGATGTCTACGTTTGAATGAGACGTGTAACCATAGGGAACGCGACCAGTGGTCGGTGGCGGTCGATATGCTGGAGGTTGGCTGTTTGAAACTTTTACACTATTCGCTGAGCTACCTCGTACAATGCTAGGAGGTGGGGGTAAGCTGTACGGACTAGTTCTTTGTAAGCAATTTGTCGGCAGGTTATTTTGAATAAAGGAAGGCGGTCGTGGCATACCACCTCCTTGTGATGCAGCTGGCGCATCTGAGAAGTTGTTCCAAACTTCATCCCCACTATCGAGGGAAGCAAGGCTGGAAGGTACATTGTTTTCTGAACCTCCGCCACAATAGTTTTTTGTTGCTATCGGTTTGTCATCGGACTTATGACCTAAACCAATAGTATCATCTAACCAGGAAAATGCTTCATCTCGTTTCTTTAGTAGCTCTAGAGGTGGTTTCACAGAGCGTATTGGACTTTCGGGTCGTGATTTTGATGTGTCTCGGGCTTGGGATGAGGAGTCTACACAATCGTCTACACTTAACGCGTCGAACTCTCTTATTATGCTGACAGGAACTTTGTTTGGCTCTTCTGTGATGCCTTGATTTACGGTTTCGAAACGAGAATGAGATTGAACTTGGGATTGCTGAGGAACTACAGAGTAATATCTAGATGCTGTTGTGGGCAGTTGAGTAAAAATATTTGATGTATCAAAGGGATCCGGCGACGCTCGTAAATTACAAATTGATTCAGTCTCAGAATACTGTGACCAATCGGCGGAATCAGCGACCGAGGGAGCGAAGCCATATGCAGTGGACTGAGTATCCGATTGATGTATGGCATCAAAAGTATTTGACTGTTGTGGCGAGTGAAGCTGCGTCGTCCCATTCATCCTACCACTTCCATGAGGTAAATTAGAATATTGTAATGGTTCGGGCTCCGATGCGTGAACGTTAACTAGTAAGTTAGCCGGAGGAGGTCTGGGTGGTGGGCCATCTAAAACAAAGTTAAAAGTCAAATTGTAGCAACCATTATTGTCGTCTTCTCTGCCCACCTCTTTCATATTATCTGAACTCACTTTTGCTACTATGCGAATTGTTAGAACTACTTGGCAGCCTGTGGCAAGTTGTAGTAAGATGTTGGTTGTAATGGTTGATTACTTTGATTCTGTGACTTCAAATCCTCTGAAAGGTCAATCAAAATTCCTTCAGCTTGTTCCCCATTACGTTTTGAAAAACTTGTTGCATTCATCGCGGTTGTTGGCCTCTGGCTATCATTCGTATCTAGCGACTCATTTCTGAATTTAGTGTAGCCATATTGTTGTTGCTGCTGCTGGGATTTTTGCAATGAACGAATTGGTGGTATACTGCTACTCAACGGATTACCTGTAGAACAAAACATTTTGTGTTCAGCGCGTTACCCTTATTAGCACGCAAATTGCATAAAGTTTCACACAATCTTACGCTTTGACCGATCCCTCAGGTGAGGGGCCATATTTTCATCAGTCTCTTCCAGGATTCCAGATAAGTCTGGCGGCTCCATAGGATTCTTTAAATACACTTCGTCAATGTAGCAAGGACTTCCCCAACTTTTTTCGCTTATGCTACCATGGCCCGTGTGGATGAATGAATTTCTAAGGGGCCTACTGATATCGTCAGACTGTCGTTTTCGAAGAGGGGTAACAATACACCTGGGAAAGATGCCGATTTGGAAAGAGTTTTGACTTTGTCCTTTCCAGTAATAATTCTCCGGTTTGCCATCGATGACAGCAATTTTTTCTCCTGCATCAAGTGTCAGCTTGCCAGCGTCGTCTTCGCGGAATGCTTGATTTGCCTCCATGACTGCCGGAAAATTTTCAGATAAATATGCTCTTAGTGCGGGAAATGTTGGTCTATCAGCAGGGTCCCTCGCCCAACACTATTTGAAGCAAAAGGAATCGACATATGCATAGTTAGTTAGTTACCTCTTAGTACCGTGACAACAAGCAAACAATTGGTGAATATTAACAACTTGCCTGCAACATTAATCTGGTATAGGGACTGTGGGCATGCGTCAGGTTGATGAAGTCTTTCCCCGTCCTTATCAATCTTATGTAGTATCTGGGCCCCATTAAGATCTATCCAAGGTTCCTCTCCAAACGTGAAGATTTCCCACAAAGTAACCCCAAACATCCATGTGTCTATACGTAATTATTCGAAAAAAAAATATTATACCGTATCTTTTGACTTACTAGTCGATTCTATCAATTTGTTCCCTCACCTGATGCATGAGAAAATTGACGAGCCTTCAGACTTTCGGGCGCACACCAAGGAAATGGAACTTTCTGTCTCTCAGTCATTACGTAGCAATCATGCTCCTGTGGCAGGGCTCTCATCAACCCGAAATCACCTATAAATTGACGAGCCTTCAGACTTTCGGGCGCACACCAAGGAAATGGAACTTTCTGTCTCTCAGTCATTACGTAGCAATCATGCTCCTGTGGCAGGGCTCTCATCAACCCGAAGTCCCCTATTTTAACTTCTTTCATAGAGGCAAGCAAAACATTTCTGCACGCCAGATCTCGGTGTATACATCTTTGTGACTCCAGGTACGCCATTCCAGAGGATACTTGGATTGCCCATCTCCACATGTCTAAAAAGAAACCGATTGGATTATTAGGGCAGACATCAACTTGTACCACAATAGAAAAAGGACGCAGTAATGTATACCTAATATTGAAATATGTGTACACTGTTTCCGCAAGTAGTCAAGTAAACTACCCAACTCGGCTAACTCAGTAACCATCATTAACGGATTGCTTAGGACCACTCCATGTAATCTGTCAACAAATATCGTTCATGTAATAAATGGACTTAGTATTTCGTCTTTTCATTGATTGCAAGGTTGCCAACCTAACTAAATTAGGATGATCCAACTGGTGCATGGACTGGACCTCCTTAACGAAATCTTGCAGAATCCCAGGTAGGTGAAGTGCATCTTGCTTCAGCACTTTGACGGCAACAGGCAACAAGTGGCCCACAGGAGTTTTCCAGGACCCCTTCAAAACTACACCAAAAGACCCATCTCCCAGCTTGTGTCCCAATTCTAGGTCCTAAAATACAATGCCAATTAAATATGAGTCCGTTCCGCACAAATGTGTATCAAAATTCGATAGGATATACCTTTTCTTGAATGAGGCATGTTAACGAAATTCCTGGCTGGAATTCTATGCTTGAGGATGTTTTCTTCACAGATCCACTGCTTGACGTTTTTGGCAACTTTGATTGACTAATTGACGAGGGTAAAATTTTATTGACTAAGTTTTTACTTCTCAGTTTGTTTTTCCTCTTTTTAACAGCTTCAATCAGTCTTCTAGCGCCTGGTTTGCCCATTCCAATATTCTCCAAATCCTCAATGGTGACATACTCGAAGTGGGACATACGAGTGACCTGTAACATACAGAATAAAATTACGTCAACAGAACACGCTGCAACTGTTACTGGCTACGGAAAAACCAAGCGGAGGTTCCAACAAAGACACGTGTCCCGATGTTAGAGCGGAGACACAATTTTAAAACGGGAACAAAGGAAGTAAACTAGACAATAGTGGTGATTTCCAAAGAACAGACTGTGATTTTACCTGAAGCTCATCCCGGATCCGTACGTAAAAATGCTCCAACTGGGTATCCTTCAAAATTTGAATTAGCCATTCTGCGCCTTCATCATCGGACATCGCCGCCAACCTCTCTTAACGAAATGCGATAAGCTACTGTAGCTAGTTAATGTTGTCGTTCCGCGGAAAATTTTTTGGAAGGTTTGATTCGCTAAATATCACCGTTTTGAAGTATCCGAACTCCTACAAAACAAAACAAAGAAAAAAAAATGCACAAATTAGCTTTTTTTTGCATCATGCATGCGGTGTGTACTTTCAAAGGGAACCATTGTAAAATCAGAACAATTTAAATGTAGTATATTGAAACCAGTCGAAATACAGATTCGGGATTACCATAAAATGCTAAGGCAACATGAAAATCATGATACATGTGTGTGTGGAATGGAAGAGTATGTTTGCACTGCACTGACAGAAACCATCAAAATGAACTATTAAATTTCTCAGTTAAACTTATTCGCCTGCAAAATAACTCAACGACTTTTATTACAGAAAACATACAGTTTAAGACATCATCTAATCTGACAAAATAATCTTTGTTTGAAAAAAAAAATTTACACGTATAGTTTTTCGTAAAATGTTTGGAAAGAAAGATGCCTAGATGAAAGAAGATTATACGAGACACGTCGATAACAAATAATTCAGTTGCCATGAAAGTAATCAAAATATGTGCTCGTCAATAATGCGCAAACGCCCCTCCAGCCTAGTTTATAAAATCTTACGACTAGTCTCCCAATAACATTAGCATAAAAGTGAATCTGGATCCTTATTGATTGATAAATGATAGACCAGACTCAGAAGCGAACAACATGATATACGATGTTCACAAATAACAGAGTCCAGCCAGATGCCATGTCGTATGGCATAAACATGAGCTCATACATTGTTAGTGGTTTTGTGAGATAGTGCAAATTCTGATTAAGTCAGTTGGCACTTGACAGCAACGTGAGGATGGATTGCTGACGCCAATTTCATAATTATGCGCTAGCACTAATGAATTCTCAAATTCACAAGATGAGTTGAGATCTGTTTAAACTTCAAAAAGTGTAGTCTGTAAAATTCTTGTGCATGTCGCGGTAGTAACATGGACATATCGCAAAAAAAATACAGAATTTGAATCGCTATTTGAAAGAAAGATGCAAGGACTATAATTAGCAATACAAACTAATCCTTCGCACTAATTTACACATGTTCAGGCATAAGCGTAAGCTTTGTACGAAACTGTGAATTTATGTCGGTGATACTGAATAGAAGGTCTGAACGGAACACCACGGAAATGCCTAATATTACGGATTATTTGTTTTAGTTTTTGTTGTGCAAAACGTCCGAATCCTCTAACGTGGTAGAATGGAGATAATTGGTTTTGTAAATCGTGGTTAGCCACATCAAAGAATACTAAAATTAATGAATGAGCTTCCAAAAGCACTCAACACTTGGCAGAAAGTTTGCATTGTACATGTAAAATTATTCCATGGTTGATTTTTATTACTAAATGCTGCCCGCGCGCTGCTCATGAAGCAGAACCCTGTCACACTGAAATTTAAGCAGTAAAAACTGGACGGTAAAAAAGAAATAGTCCATGGTCGACATCGAACATTGAACACTTCTGGACAACTACCAAGCAGAGACACAAACTCAAAAACATATTTAATGTGCTTTCAACAACCTTCCATAACTTTTGCGCAAAACATTTTCATCCAAAATATGCTACAAAAATACAGCAAATCCGATTGACTCAGATTATTTTAAATAATTCGCACTTACTCTCCACAATTGTATTTTAAGAGGCGGCCTTGGCCACTTTTAAAATTTCCGGAAACATTTGAAACACTAAACAAAAAACTCTATTCGTCTTCGGGAAATCTGAACTGGGAAATCTGGTAACAGATAGGAATACCCCGATTATAAGAGTAGTACCTTTACACGTAACCTAAAAGAATTTCCAATTTTTCTTCGAATGCCTATTTTGAAGATATGTGAGCATTGATCCATGTTTTTTTTGTAATAAACGATGAACACTTAATTACAACGGTCTGTACGCTTTCATGTACTACATACTACAATTTTGTAGAGCGTTAAACAAACTTTTCAAATTTGCCAGTGTTACTTTAGTACGCAATTATATAAGAGTTTCGTAAGATGTTTTGGTACTTTTTAATATTGTAACCTCGATAACTGAAAAGCTTTGCTACACTACGAGTTCAATTTTGTCGATTGGTTTACATTCTACATTCAACATCCCTCGTACGTTAAATTACTACGTTTAAGCATTCGAATCCTACCTGTTTCTATTGCGCAAAAATTGTAGATGATATGTATGTCTAAGATAGTTAACATCAAGTCGGAAGTATCGGATGTTGAAAAGATTTAATCTCCTTCAAAACCTAATTTTACTTAAATATGTAAAAAATAAAAATTATAATGGTTGATGTTCGGGCAGGGTATATTTTAATTTTAAAATCTTAAAACAGTCCGCATTGCGTTAGTAATAGACGGTTGTGAGCTAGAAGCAGAGTAATAATTGAAGTTGAAACAGGTTATCTGTTCTGTAGTAAATATACGAGTACGATTACACATCATTGCCAATCATTTTAATTGAAAACTTCGCACATTATAGAGCACAGGTTTCAAACGCGCATATGAACTGCGTAGGACGGTCTTCTGTGCGCAGTTTATGCTAAATACCACAGTGTGAGGATGTCAGGTTGACTCATTTTGAAGAACATTATCGTAATACTAGTTATAGTACTTGAGCTTATCAGCACTATTTCAAAATGCTGAGGTTGTTAAAGTCTTTACAACCGGATTTCTGGTGATAAATGTACAGCAGCAGTAAACAAAAGTGACAAGCAAAGGATGTTCACTTACTTTCGGTTTATGCGACTGTTTTCAATTCAACAGAGTGCCAGTGTAAACGTAGTTTTGGGTTGATTTAACTTTTCTACAGCTAATGACTGATTTTAAACACTTGTGTCATTCACTCCGACTGATTCATCCCATAAAACACTATGTGCACTTAATAGATTCACTTAATTGCGTACTTAAATTTTCTGCCATTTCACTTAATACACATTTGTCGCATTAAACAACAAAATGGCTTCGGTCAATAACTATTTCCGTCACGAACACACTTTTTTCTTGGCCCTACACATCTTCTAAGACAGAAGTAGTCCTTCGATAAGAACAACGTTAACAAAGTTGAATGAAAGCAACAATGCAAACAATGCTCAAGTAGGAGCAGAAAACAGGGTAACTAGAAAAACAAAACTGTCCTTCATCTCTGTACAACAGCATGATCAACTCTACAAAAATGTAATACAATCGGTATGCCTCGCTGCAGCATCTGGGCTAAATTGTAAGGGCGACATAAAAAAAAGCGTCAAGCGTCAGCGGTTGAGTTTCATTCAAAACAACCCGAGAACTAAGTAATTTCCTTACTTGCATGTGAATCTTCCATGTAGCTTTGTATGATGAGTCTACTATTTCAGTAACAACCAAACATTTTTACTCTTTCATACCCAATTTACCATCTGCTACACTGGCGAGGATCGCTTGAAAGATGTGTAGCTTAACGAACGAGGGATTTGTAAAACGTGGGGTTTGTATGAGAAATATGAAGCTTTGCAGGGAAAATGTAGTTCACCTGGTAAGAATTTTTTACACATCTGCTAACTCATGCTGTATATAGAAGAATAGTGGGATGCACCTATATTACACATCTGTGGCTGAGGTGTTAGCTTCAGTTGCATGAGTATAGGACAACAATGTAACAAACAGCATCAGCCAGTCAGCCACATTTGTTTGATCGTGGTGGGTTATGCATTCAGAGGATAACATGAATCCTTAAATGTTTAACTATTAAGTTAGATGCCTTGGCGTTGACGGTGAGTTCAAGCGTTTATTGTCGCAAACTCTCAGTCTGTTTTTCAGTCCGGTCACATCTTAATACGATTTGCGTAGATATGAAATACACCTGCGGATGCCTTATGTTGCAGGCTGCAACTTCCGATTCCAAATCGGAGAAATTTGGATGTATAAAATTGACTGATAAATGAAGAGGACGAAAATATTGCGTATGTATAGCATCGCGAATGATGAAACATAAGTCTTCAATTTATTACGTACATCTTTTGCAAAGTAGTTTACTAACGCATCCAATTGATATTATTTTACAAACACAAAACATGGTTGTCATCATTAAGAACAAAAATGTTGAGCTTCCAAGAAATGAAATCGATATGAAGACTTAAATGCTAACTTCATGACAAAGCCACCTGTTAGCTAAGTTGGTAAACAAACTTTGTTGGATAGAATTAGTGTTTGTAAGCACTTACAGACTGCAGCAGCGTCTTAATGAGTTGCTTTGTATGTAACGTAACGGATCGAGTAATGAAAACTCATATAAAAGCTAGTTTTCTGGCAATATTATTACTAATTTTCTCACAGCTTTACCGTAACTGCGACCCAATGGCAATCGCATACGGTAACAGTTTTTTACTACGACTGATAGCAAAAATATAAACATTCTATTTTCTCATGTCAATTGTAAGTTCCCTAGCCTTCTGTAAAGTATTTGATAGTTGAGAGTTGAATGAACCACTTGTGTGGATGAAGGGATGTAGTCAAAATACGTTCTCATAGGATATGGAAAACAAAACATTCGCCCGATGATGGATCACACTTTATTTATTTATTGACATTAAATTGCCCATATAAGTTATGCAACCAATGAGCCAATGATATTGAGCATGTTTGCTTCTCATGAAGAAAGGCGAAGGGCTGAGAGAGACGAAAGCAAATTCCTTTATGAACTTTATAATATTCTAGCTCCTAAAACTTTTAAAATACTATTGCCCAATTAGGCTGGTTTTCTCGTCTGGAAATTTTTCAAGATCCTCTCAGAAACGGTTTACTATTTTCCCCGTCCAAATGTCTTGAAATCATATGTATATTGCCCTAAACTCAAATCCAGATGAAGATTGTTTGTAATTCATGGGAGTTAATGGATTTGAAAACTTGTACATAGTTTAATTTTATCAAACCTAGAAGGATTTGTTTACGAGATTGGACAGTGAAAGATTTTGCAATATCTTAGTGAACTTTTTGCACGAAAAAGTAAGAGTGGCAAGTCAATTATTATCCACTTACGTATAATGTTCATACCTTTGATTTTGCTGCTTTACGTATAAGTAAAGGTATCACATCACATTTGCGCAGTCTTGTAAACCATAAGATCACCAAGTAAATTGTGTACTGCGAAGGGGACGAAGACAATTACTTTTTAGACTTGAGTCTGGACGTTTTCCTCTTCATGATTTCATACTTGTTCCTTTTTTCGGTTTTATTTTATGCAGACTTACCTGCTCGAAGCTACATGATGATTTAAGGTGCATCAATAATGAATCTGTCGTGACGCGATAATGTTCTGTTGTTTATCCCTGTCTGGCTCATTCCGATGCATTAGTCATGTTTGCCGTGTGTAATGCAAAGCAATATTTTGTGCTATACAGAGACTATGCGCATGTTTTACGAAAGTAACAAGTCAAAAACTTGATGTGGTTAGGATGAGTTTACTTGGTATGAAAAGCATCGTGCATTCAGAATTCATTCGTTGTGTCGGTGGTGGTGGTGGTGCGGCAAAGATGATGATGATAATATCCATGAAAATTCAAGCAATTCTCAAGTATACCAGTCACAGTCAGTCATTGGTTGTGCTCAGAACTCCAACCTCTCCTAGAGCAGTAACCGTTGAAAAAGCGGTATCGAAATTGCCGTGAGCATACTGATAAACTTGAGCACAATGTCCTTCTGTGATTAGTTACCATAATGTTAAGTTTAACAGTTTTATGCAAACCAAAATCAAGTGACATATAGCATATAGCACACATGCATACATACCTAGTTAGTTACATGAGTTGATTACGACTACGATACAGTTTAAAAATTCAAAGACAACGACGTGAATTCTCGAGTGCAAAGTACTTGAATTGAGATTTGATATGGATATATATCAGTAAAGAAATTAATACTGGAGTGTGTAACAATGAAACAATTAGGACATCAATTCTGTTATCTATCCTATTCGCGACTTTGTTATCATGTGGTTTCGCAAAGCAATAAGTTATCTCATATTTCGGGATGCTCTCGCTTGTTGCCCAAGCTGATAAAACAATGAGAAGTAGAATTTTTAATAGTGTCAATACCGATAACCTTGCATGGAACATTTGAATACGTGGTGGAAGTGACAGAGTTTATTATTCAGCAAACTTTATTTCGATTCTATATTCGCAAATGCCTCTTTAAGCGATTTTGTTTGCCATAACTAGTGAATCGGTGAGGTCCAAGTTCTGGCTCCGTGTTTCTACAGCTTAAGTTTTCGTTTTTGTTACTTCAGAAGATAAACATTCGGACAACATGGCTCTACATGACGATGTGGGTGTGGGAGACTTTGTTCTCCTCAACAACATTGACATGCCCAGCTTCCTTAACAATTTGGAAATTAGGTATGTCACATTCTTTTGAATCTTGTTCGCAATATTGTATCGTTTCAATTTATATCTAAGATCGTCATAAATCATCCGCTGTTATCAACAATACATTTAGCTATAGACAATGCTTTGATCATTAAGATTTATGGATTTATTTCTTTACTCTGTATGAAGCTTGTAAAGAGATGAAAAAACGTTTCCGACGCAAGAATTTCATTGAGATGAAATTAATATTCATGGTTAACATCTTTTTACTTCATTTTAAAAGAAATATTGACCATTCAGAATGACTTAAGCAAGGAGTCGGGAAATTTTGGATGAACGACGCATATGGAAAAGGAAACACAGTTTACGCTTGACTGTTGAGTATCCTTTATCTTGTAGCAAACTAGCATACATCACAAAACTAGTTTCACAATGGGGAAACATTGTTGACTAGGTTGATGCGTTCATATCTATTTTTGGCAAACTCCAAAAGTGGCAATCCAGTAATGTAGTGATAAAACTAAAGGGAAGTACACAAAGTACGGAATGTGTGAAGTTGAAAGAAGGTTAGAGAGAATTATGATGTGGTTTTTAGATTTTCCTGTTCCGTCACCTTTTAAAACCTCGAAAGCCTCATGCAAATAGTCGAAAACTCAACATTAAATGATCATAAAAGTCGACAAAAATCGTTTACTCAGTGAACATAACATGCTCTCAATTGTGTGATTTCATGTTTCCTTTTATCCAGAAAAATAAGTTACATATACGCACATTGCATGGCGTCAATCGGTATTGCTGCAGCGAAGACGACGAAAATTGCATACAAGACGGTTTTCCAATGCGTACAAGTCAAGAAGAACAGTCAGTATAGATAGACCAATGAACAAAAGAAGTGGAATGCCAGCAAAAAGCTGATTTTACAAATTCTAAGAACATTGTATATGTCAGAGCACGTGCTGTTTAGAATTAGACCTAGAAAATATTCTATAGAAAAATATGTCAAAGTAGGAGTGGAAAATGAGTTAATTTTTTCAGATCCAAGCTTTTCTGATACTTTCATAAGACGAAAGAAAATTATTTAAATATCATGAATCAAGGTTATATTAACAAGTAACTCTATATGGGTTGCACACTACTGCGTAACTAGGAACGATGCTTTGACACTGATAGTTTTAATTAAGATTCAAATAAAAATCATATAACCAAGGCAAACGCTTGTGTAAATAGATGTGCATATGATGCATAATTATAACAGAGTGTAATGTTGTCGGTATAAGAAATCTTCATCCCTCGTGAAATAGTCATAGTTCACTAGTAGTTACGTTTACGTATAATACATATGCGAAAGGGTTTTTGATAACATTTTCTATCCTTATTTCTTTATTTACCTGAAATGGACTGCCCAATTAGTAAAGTAATAATGAACAACTTGTCTAGACCCCTTGCAACTTGTAGCATCTGGAAAGAATTTTTAACCCAAGACATAGATCTGGATTTTTAAGTATGATCATAAAGGGATTCGGTATTTTTTATGCACATGGTGAGGAAAATATGAGCTCTTCAAAAAAGAACACAAACCTGCGTTCAACATTTTTATCATAGTAACAAAGGAGAGGCAGAGTATTCTTTAATATTTTAAAATGTGCGAATGGAGCTCAAGAAGAGCGTATGTCATGAATTTACCTCCTCATAAACATGACAAACGGCTTTGGTACAACATGTTTCGACGTTGTATCATCGACCCCCACATACAACATAAATGAATATTAAATAAAATCTTAGATAAGTAAGGAACACAAGCCCATGAGCTCGAGCTTGAAGAAACATTTTTTCTGAGCATTGTTTGACCGTGCAATACAAATGAATTACAGCTGAAGTTGAAAATCAATCGCTTTACATTAACTCCTTAATATGGAAAATTCATAACAAAAAGATATTTAGGTACATACATCCGTCCAGCCAAAGTTTATCTGAATCTGAAGGATAGTTTGTCAAAAACAGAAATTTTAATGCTCGATTTAGACAAACTGAAAAGTATTGTACAAGCATGGCACTTTTTGTGATAAGACAGATTCTCTGTAGTAAAGGTGGCTTGGTTGATTTTGCTAATAATTAAATGCTTGAAACAACCTTGTAATCTTTATTTTACTTATTTCATATTTGCTACCTTGTACATGAAAAAATCTTTTTTCTAGAAATGAATTAACACATCTGCAAAACATTTATTGTATATGCAATATGCCCGAACATTTTGAAAACAGCTTCATTTCAATTCCTTTATGAAAGCATAAAAGATTATGTGAGGTTTTATGGCAGTACTTATGAAGGCAATTATTTCTGTTTCGAAAACACCGTTTTCGAGTTTTTCGATCCATCTGTCACTTTTTGTCAATATTTGTCAGAGACGCCAAACGCATTTCCATAAAGTCAAACCGTCTTCCAAGATGCCGTACCAGTTTTCGACTAGAAGAGCTGGGCATGATTCTAATATACACATTAGAATTCCAAATAGCATGTTCACACCATTTCCGTTATGTTCCGAAGTGCGTTTGTTTTGTTCCTCATTGAAAATTCAAAAAAGCTATTTTGGCAGTAAATACATAACCAGCTATTATTTAGGATAACGGGTAAGCATCCAATTACTAACCAGGCATGCTTGAGCTTGCTATTATCATAATGCAGGCCATTTTTTAAAACAATTTATTTAAATTCCTAATGGAAGTAGAAAATGAGTTCAAGGCATACGGATCTAATTCTATTGTATGGGTGGGTAGTTTTAAACACACAACATAAAATATCATGGCAGTTTTATTAAGTAGCGAAAGCTGCTTTATAGGATCGTCTCTTCTGTCTGTCTGTCCGTCTGTCTGTCCGTCCGTCCGTCCGTCTGTAAGCTTTATAACTTCGAAACTACAAGGCGCCCAAGGTTCATATTTTCCATGGA
>VICI01001847.1:0-19524 GCA_019593645.1 Akabosia matsudoensis | reverse complement strand
TTATTAACAGTGTTATTTCGCTGACTGTTAAGATGATACTTTGCTGGGCTACCGCTGCTGCTATTTTTAATGCTATTTGTATTTTTTGGACTGCCAAACAGGCTTGCAGCAAGCGTTGACGCATGCAAATCCACATGCTGCAGTGCTTCCTGCTTTAGTTGTTGTTTGGAAGCTGGGGGCCCCTGATACCTGAGGCTGCCAGCATAGGGTATATTAATTGTACCTAAGTTAGACTTATACTTATTATCGTTATTATGAACATTCTTCGTTGACGTATCGTGATGTGACAAGGACGACGATGCAGATACAATCATTGAGGAGGATCCCGACGATGAGGACGCTCCTGGAGGGGACTCCTCATATGAAATGTCCCAATTAGAGTAATCCTCTCCTTCCCCGTCAATATCCTCGTCTTTGAGCAGGTTCTTGTCACCATCTGTCATCAAACTTTCCATTACGATGATCAAACTGAACAGCCCGAAAAAGAAAATGACAAAGAGAAAGGAAAGGCGAGAGCGCTCTCGAATCCGCCGGTTCGCCGCTGATAATTTTTTCTTCTTCGACGAAGCCATTCTTGACGACGAGGCAACAGCCATTTTTGGGCAAGATTCAAACTGACTTGGGGTGGTAGTAGTGAGCGCGCTACTACCACTACCACAACTGCTACGTCTTTTCTTTGTAATGTTGAATGTTGATAGTTGGGCAATTTATTACGGTATCAATCGGGTTAGTTAGGAGAGAGCGGGGGAATATCTTGTTTAAAAATTTAGTTGGATTTTCTCTCCTCAACCATGGGCATGTGTAAATAAGGTCGGATTTTTTTTTTGTTGTGCTTCCAGCTAAAGAAAAGTTGGCTGTGTAGTCATCGGTTGTTAAAAAAATTTTGTTTTTGATGTGTAATCCTGCTGAGAGCGAGCTTCTATATAGAAGAACTCCTAGTTTGTGAGTTGGTGTTTCGTAATAACAAAGGACATGATCATCGTCATGATCGCATCACTTTATTTTCGCTCAAAATGCGAGGATAGCAGACTCAAGTAGAAAAGAAAGGCTTCTCCACTTTACTCATACCAATATCATCACTTTCACGGTGTGATATTGAGAAACAACACGAGTTGAATTTTTTTCATAGCAGTAGTCTATGCCTGGGAGAAAGAAAGAGCTTAGCAATTTCCCCTTCTGTCTCAAAGTCCTTGTCGGCTTCCTGCAAGCATTAAAAAACGTTATTTATAAGACTAATGAAAGCAATTCAGGAAAAAGCTATTATTCTTTTGCAGCAATCAGCAGTCACATTTGACGCATTCTATGTACTATAAAAGAAAGCGATTGGATTTTCTAAAATTGGAATGTGCTAGCAAATGACCTTAAATTGAGATGAACTAATTTTTCGCAACTGCTTTCAAACCCGCAATCATTTATCTTGGGCAAATAATAGTTGTATTTCTTGTTAATGTTGCTACTTGAAAGTTTCTTTTTAATATCTGATATTAAGGTTGGATGGATATTCTAAACTATAGGATCGTATTGTGCTATTATAAAGGTTATGTAACCTAAAATATGAAGCTGCTCACTTCATTTATTTTATTTGCTTTGCTCCTGGCAAAATATCGTATTATATTTCAGTTAAGCTCTTACATAATCGCAAAATCCTATTGCTTCTGGGCCGAAGAATAAAAATCATGAGTAGACGATGAAAGTGCGCGACAAATGCGCTTAAAACATTTTCACTCTCAAATGATCTGTGAATGAAAGTTATATTAATAGGCTTTTCAAGGCTCGATTAAACTATAAAAAGAAGATTAAAATTTTAACAGGGAAGTGCCTCTTTGATCCATGCTACTTAAAAAACAGTTTTGATGATATTGATGCTCTTTAGATTCCCGTAATAATATGAACAGTTCAACCAGTCTCCTATGCGTCCATTCACCTATATCATTCCATTATCTTTGTCAATCCCCCTTTTAAGTTTTAATACATTGTCCAAAGCCTTTAAACTTTTTAAAGAAAGTTGCAAAAAAAAAAAACTTTTATACTTTTGTTTTTACGTAGCAGAGTTCCGAGAAACGGATGACCATTTTTTTTCACAAGCATTATGAGTATTTCAGGTCCCGATGTTATCACCGCTATACCATACCGGGATTACCGTTTTTACGTTGCGAAAAGTTGGAGCCATTAGCGTACGAGCAATTAAATACTCTATTAAATGGCCTGGAAATATTGATTAGAACGCTGTTTGTTCCCTATTGTCTACACTAGGCTTTTTCGATCTCTCTGTAGAAAACATGACACAACACTTCGCTTGCCAAGAGCTGCGGCAAATTCTTCCTAATGCAAATTGTATGTATAGCTGTTGTGCACACACATAAGCAGTATTTGTTCATTGTTAGAGGGAGACATAAAACGAAAGTGTACCAATAAAAATGATAATTTCAACTTGCCAGAGCAGAAATGCAGCGTAAAGGCAAGGTGGAAGTGATGATACTAATATTTTACACCATACCAAGTCTGACATTCACATTTATCGAGACATTTATCGATGAGTATGTCGAGTGTAAAGACAGAATAAAATGTACAAACATTTTCCATATATATTTTTGTTTCATCGTTGTTGATTGGAAGGAAAAAAGAGAGAACTAGTAGCAGTGGAATGAATACTTGAATTGCGAATGGCTCAAGGAAAAACCGAATGGGGAAAAAGCGCTTTCGTGAAATATGGAAACTATTTTTATCCTCAAGTAGGAGTCTACTTTCTCTTTTGTCTAGCCGCAAACAAATTACACGCGTGCATTCTGTATATGCCACTGCCGAAATGGGCATATTTCCTGCTTTTTATTTTGCGGAATGAATATAAATACAAAACGAAATATTCCTTGCTCTCAAACTTAATGTAGTCGAAAAAATTCCCCTTCGCTAAAGGAAAACGATTCTTGTAGCTTTCTATAAATCCATTATTGAAACTTGACGCCTCAAAAATCCCGAGAAAAGGAAAGTGCCGTTGTCAAAAACGTATCTGTGCTTTCTCCTACGTCAAAAAAAAAAAATCCGACGACTTGTTTTTCCCGAAATCCTTGTACAGATTTTTGTTGTAGGATGTTATTAATCAAGCAACTTAAATAGTTTCTAGCAAAGGCTCTTCTAAAAATTGTAATGAAACGAAGTGACATGAAAGGAAACTGACAAAATCGTGACAACCTTACTATAGTCCTCCGCAAAAAAAACTCCATTCCTAGAAAAAAAATGTCACTCTCTTTCGTAATGTCATGTTCTATGATTTGACAAAAAGGAAGGAATTACACTTACTAGGGAAGGTCGTGAGGTGTAATGCGTGTTAGTTGGTGCTGATTGTCATTTCCATGGCTCTAACTAAGTGTGATTACATATTCGTAAAAATTATGTTGCAAAAATCAGAGTTGGACCACTTCCGTAGCATTCATTACGGCGCCCTCATACACTGCATGCCAGTAGGAACTGAACGCTCTTAATCATTGCTTCGAGATTTTCTTCAGTTCTTTTATGCAGATGAGGAACTTAATTGTTTGTTGTCAGCTGATCGAAAAAACAAACATTAAATCATAAAAAATAGAAAAAACCATCAAAACTTTGTCTGCGAGAGTGCGCTTTCCATTGCCACACATGTAATAGCGCGCCATTTAATGCTACGGAAGTGGTCCAACTCTGATTTTTGCAACATAATTTTTACCAATATGTAATCACACTTAGGTGGAGCCATGGAAATGACAATCAGCACAAGCTAACACGCATTACACCTCACGACCTTCCCTAGTTAGTATTTTTTAAAGTACTCTAACGAAAACGATGTAAAGCTCGTAGAAGACACTCTATATAAAACGTGTTTTAATAGGCATACACGTATGAATACATACATTCCATTTTGGATATTAAAATAAATCCTTGGAAAATGTGACATTGATGATTTTACACTGTACGTTTCACCAACAATTCCGCCAGGGGCGTGAATTATATAAATTTCCCTGTACTTAACAATTTTGGGAAGCTGTTACGTAACGGTCAACACAAATTCTGTAAAGATACTTCGAAGCTGAAACAGTGAATTGTTCTCTACTAACTTTTCCAATTCGCAAACCTGAAGCAAATATCCCCACCATGAAACTAAAATTGGAGTCAGTCCCGATACAAATTCAAATATTGTTCCCTCAAACTCAAATTTGGCCACTGCAGACATTTATCTTTTTAACGGCAAAAGAGAGCTTGATCAGAGAGCCACTGAGGTCATATAATTAATGCAACCGCCTTCCACATTCATTATTTCGTTACCTGGTCCAGGATCTTGAGAGGTATGGTACTATAGTGTAGGAGTAAATTTCATGCTAATGAGTAGTAATCGTTCCAATTTCTCATCCTACTCAGGACTCAACAAATAATGAAGATTTCAGAAGCATTAAAAGATACTTAGAAGCGAAGATAAATGGCTCAATATAGGACTAATCATTTGATATGCTTAGGAAATTGGTTGAATTGAGTAGACGGTTGCATGAACTGCCAATTGCTTTCACGAACGACTCATTTGAGTCTCATTGAGTTTGCCAGTTTCAGAACGGTTACGGTTACGGCACCCACACGACATCATTAGCAAGCTCAATTAGTGTAAAAGATACGCTCTGGCGATCGGTATGCAAGTTTTTTTCACTGTGAATCGAACAAGCCTTCCAAGGATTAGAGAAAAGAAAGGACTCCGAGATTCCGAGGATAAACGGTAAAAACTCTTTACAAGCGGTGAAAAGTAGGTTACAGTTCATGCTTGGCTGTTCTGACAGTCAGGGACAGGATTTATGTATGATTGCCCGAACGATAATATTTCCGTACGTCTTAAGGGAGGCATAATTCCTTTCGATACAAAGTACTTCGAGCTTAGCACAAAATATATTGATGCAGCAAAAAAAACTTTTAAAGACTGATTATGAAACTTTCGCATATGTTTTATCCAAAGTTTATGTGGTATTTTTAAATAAAATGTACAATTACTCATATTAATTTTTACAGCACAAGGGAATTATTTAAAATTGGTCATCGCTCAAAAATGTCAAAGGAATTGCATGTGTTGTTGTTCAATATTTCTCTCGGGAATTACATATACAGATACAGTTCCTGGGAAATTATATAAAATTCCTGTCTCTGACTGCCTGAGGTTTTCTTGGATGCTGGGATGTATAGTTTAGCATGTCGTCCATAAATGCTTGAGAAAAATGTCGCATGGTACCTTGTTTACGTATATTGATTTCCTGCCAAGAATGTCACACGGTTTTGGTCATTACTACCATTATGCTTAAAACCAAAACCATACTTGTCATACCGGCCCATTCACCGCCCTGTTCTGGTCAAGAGAAAAATATATTATACCTATCTCTGTCTAGTTTTTATAGTACTCAACTAGAGTTGAACAATCTTTATATTACCTCAAGATTTTCTATGAAATCTCATATTTATATATCTATTTCAGTTAATCAGCCATTTTTCATGGCGCTTACCTCATAAAGGGAATAATACCCGGCCACTTAGCCGCTTGAAATGCTAGTTTGTTAATAGGCACCGAATGCAGACTTTGCTCCTTAGACTAGTAAAGAAACAGTCAATGGTGAAATATTCTTCTTAATTGCATATGACTTAAGAAAACATCGCAAGCTGAACCACTTTCACTTTCACTTGCCCTTCATATTCATCATATTAGTCACTTCCCATTGTTAGAATCAAAAGTTTTACGCAGCAGCGCAGATTGCAGACCATCGTCGTACATGACCAGCTTGTCCGGCCATTCAAAACTTTCTTTGAAGTTTTTGTGTTAGTACAGCCACTTTGGTTAACCGAAACTCACGTTTGATGGGAAGCATTATTAATTTCTAAAAGGTCAGATTTAAGCTTTTATGTCAGAACAACGTCTATCGCTTTATCCATTCCGTATTGTTGCCATTATTTTATTTTCTCCGTCACTAAACTTTTGACATGGTTTGATATTAAGTTGGTCACGGTCGAACAACGCTATTCACTGCAGTAAACTATTGAAAAATATTTTACTATCAAACGGCGGAGAACCTATTTTTCTCCTTCGCATTTTATTGTCCGGCTGAATAAGTCCAGCTTTAACAAATTTCACTAACGGCACAAATATATCCTGACGTTTAGACGAGTACAGCTGCACTGCACTTACTGTCTGCCTTGCCATGCCTTTTGTTGAAGGTAAAAAACATTGGAGAACCTGTTTTTGGTGAAAAGCTCTCCGTACAAGTCTACATCCTGTCGTTTCCCAAGACTATATGCCGTTATATCAAAACAAGTCTGTCTTTTTGAACCAACCACCAACCATCTCGTCCAGCTTTCTCTCTGCCTGCTGCTCTAATTCATGCCCATTCATATTCTCGACGAGACGGGAGCAAAAACTAGCTAGCAAATTTCTCCAGATGAAACTTTCTCTGTGCATTGCATGTATACCCCACTCATAGTGAAACATCGTGAGAGTATGAAACACCAAAGACATTTGCTTTCCAGTTGCAGAACCACAGCAGGAGCTTTCTACATAAACCATTGCGTATTCTCCAGCAGTTAAAGATATCATGCTGCTGTTGGAAAGAAACGTGAGTTTCTGAGTATTCATCCACATCAGCAGTTGTGCACCAATGCCTTAGCTAAAACCTAGGGTAAAGTCTCAACTTCCAACTCAAGGGAAGAGCACAGCAGCTTCTGTAAGTATCAAGCGTTAATAATAAGAGGGTACTCGCATACGTGTAAATATTACTAGTCAAGCAAACGGACATTTTCATGGAAATATATGAGCTGAGCTCTTAGGTGCATGAAGAACGGGAAAATGTAAAGAGCTGCTGCTGTTTTTTTATCTCTGGAAGCGGAGCAAGTAAAACCGGAGAAAATCAATACGGTCCGACCCCGGTTTTTCCTTGTATTGTGGCAAGGATATGCGTTTTATGTAGCTAAAACTCACAGGTATATGAAGCATGGGCGAGAGTACTGGAGTAAATGCAACTACAGTTTATTTGAGCTTTACGCTCATAATATATTACCTGCTTGTGAAAACGACTTAGCTTCTTTAAACAAAGTTGTTAGGTATGTCGACCATAAATTCAATTGTACGAGAACCGTTATGTCTGACAATTAGATAGTGTGAAAATGACAAGATCAGTTGGGTTTTTCATATAGCACGCGAAAATTGTTTCACTTGTTTTTGCTAAATGAAAAAAAAAACGAAATAAAAATACGAGCAGTATATTAAGAAAAAAAGAAGAAATACTGTTGGTGGGTTTTGTTTCTCCATAGGCTGCGAATCGTAGAAGTTTCATACGCGATAGTGACTATTTTTATAACATAAATGCATCGCTATTTATTTTTGCGATAAAAGAACTGAATTCTTTTTCTTTTCACATGTTTTTGATGTTAGTCTGTTTGTTTGTGACCAATGTAAAATCAATTGAGGAGCAGTCGACAGAGACTGTTTTCTTTTGTCAGAATCCATTTTCATTGCCATCAAGATCAAAAGTAAACATGGCCAAATGCGTTTCGACGTTAATAAAGTTGATCTAAGTATTTTCTATACTCATGTTTGAATGCTTTTATGACATACTCTGTTCGTTACTTTTACAATAGTCCAAGCCATGGGTTCTTATGAACACAAAATGCGACAACGGCTGTTCCCGTGAAAAACGATATCCTTTTAAAAACATTTTCACAGCAAAGGAAATAGCTAGTCTTTGTTCACATCTGCTATATTATCAGAGGAAAAAAATGTTTTTAGCTGTATAGTCACGTTCTTTTGTAGAAGACACTCGACTAGGTTTCCGACAAGGCAAATTGGCATCTAAGAGCGAGCACTGAAAAGTTAACTGCTGATACGTGTATCGATAAAGCTCCTGCACTGATCAAGTAGAAAAATGGCCGTCGCCTGATTCGCAGTTATCGCAAGAATTGGTTTTTCTCTCATAATACGCGTCATACTTTCAATCTTGATATTGTATACACGCCCTTTCTTAAACTCGTTTATTTGGAAAGCATGTTTACGATTTTATATGTATTTTTATTCCGATTCCATTAAAAGAACTATTTTCCCCCATTCTCTGCAACACACGTAATGGGAAAAAGTAGCGCATTCCACTGTATTCCATCCATTCCATAAAAGAATGAAGAGGAAAGGGAACCGACCCACCTGATTATTGCGTTTTTCGAGAAAATAACGAGGAATAAATGAACCCACACAATTTCATCATGGTCGGATACATAAAAAGGAAACACAAAGTTGAAATCACATTTCTCCGGTTGGAAGCTAAAACTTTCTCTGAGAATACTGTGAAAACATGTAAATTTCTCACTCTCAACTCTAAATTGCATCCGCACTAACTTTCACAACTGAATCCATTATTAAACTGGACTAGACAAGAGTATAATGCTAATGTGTTGTTTCTCTTTTTACTGGCCTCCCTTGTATTTCCATCTGATGAAACTTATCAAGTTTTCTAACAAGAACTAGGCTTGAAGACATTATTTTCTATTATTTTAACAAGTAGTAAGCCTCTAAAAAGTAACCTACCATGATTAGCGATGTGCCAAACCATACAGTGACCGCAAATAATATTTTTACGTCCAATATCATTCGACTTGGTTGCAAAAAAAGTTGGCATGAAAATTCATATAACTTATCAGATTCCTGAAGACGTATGACATTATGACAACTTTAAACGTACGAGATTTCCAGCTTCCTTCCACGAGTCACATTCCAATCGAGGATTCTAGGCTACGAAGAGATTCTGGCCAAAATTCATAGAGATTTTTTCCCTCCAAGGCACCCTCAAGCAATACTTTTTTAAATTCACGTAGGCATCCTCGTGCTACGAAAGCGAAATGTGAATTACGTCGAAAATGTTTAATATTGGGAGCGTAAAATAAAATTTAATAGGATGACAAACGTGCATAATATTGGTATAAAAATGCTTGCCTAGCTATCTGCCCATTGGCGGAATTTCAATTACGTAATTTCCTCTTTAGGCATTAAACTTTTCTTTTGGGTGTCACAAGCGTACATAATTTAATCCGAATTTTTTTTCAAAAGTGATACGTATAGCTAGCTCCTTTTACGTATTTTTAACACTGAATTTACTCAACTAACAAAAACTGACAACTTTCATAAAGCCACCAAAAAAGAAATCGCAGACACGTCAAGTGACTTTTAAAAAAACTTTTTCGCTTGTTCAAAGAAAAGTGAAAGTCATAATTAAACTCCATGTTTTCAATGTAATGAACAAGACGAATATACAAAAAAATTATTATTTCTTAGTCTCTTTGTATGCTAAGACTTTTATTTCAAAGTTTCCAGTCTTGAAACTTAATTCTCGTCCAATTTCTTCCCTACTCAAGTCCTTGACTGTTGGCGTGAACGATGTAATTTCCCTTTACTTTTACACAGCTTAAAGCTGGTGCTTCATCATCCATATCATGTGCAACCGACTGTAGTGCATTCCTTCCAAGTATAAAAAAACTGCAAAGTAGTTTCCTTTTCCGCCCAAATACTTGTGCAACTGTAACCAATTCTAAGAAGAGTTTACACTGGAAAGAAAATTCGACTTAACATGAAAGCATAATCAATACGATTTGAATTACGGCATTAGCGTTGGCGTTTTCGATTTAAGTTTGACAACAAAACTGCATTTTTTTCCTTCAAGTAAACAGACAGACAAGCCAAAAAATAAACAAGTTAAATTGGTTTGGTCTACATATGCATGGTGCATTATGAATGCTAGCTATGATAATGTATAATATGTCCTCCGTTTCGCAGATATCTTTAAAGGGGACAAGTTCTTGTCACGAAGATAAGACGAAATGGGAAAGTGAAAATGAAAATCAGATATGTAAATTACACACTTTCTCCAACTGCTCGCTCTGTGAAATGTAAAATGTCTGAGGCGATGTAAGACGCAGAAAAAAAACCGGAGAAAATCTCCAGTCCGGCTTTTTGCCAAGGGAAAAACGAATGGAAAATACTCTTGGAGTGGCATGTTTTCGTAAGTAATATAACTACTTATGTAGACTTGTTTGACGTACGTTACACTGTGAACAGGATATTATCATCAAATTCATGGAAAACATCTAGTGGACATATCACTTGAGAGATAGTAAATGATGCACCACTCTCCAATCTTCTCTGTCATGATAGCTGTGTTAGACAAACTTGAGAGTTGAAGTGGCTCTTTTTCTTCTTCTTTTTTTGCGTTGTTTTCATACATGACTCGGCTGGTTGGATCAAAAACGGCTTTTATGTTTTGATTCAGTTCCTTTTTTTTTTGTTGGCTCCACATAACAGAACATGTAGAAGCACTTCCGTCTCCACTGCTGTTGACTTTCAATACGAAAAACGCTGTAAAGCTGATGGGAAGTGGTTTTCATCTTGTGAAATGAAAACGATCATGTAAGAAAATCGTGCATTTCACTAAGAAATACAAATAATGAAAAATATTTGCCGACAGCTCCTGTCAAAAACAGTACAACATAAGTATTTATCATTAAGAAGATTAATTAACTTCCCCGATGAAGTTGAAATTACAAAAATCAAAATATATTTAAAGCTTACGTTCGTCGAAGTTTTTTTGTAACTTCTAATCGTAGCATGGAATTATATGCATATATATTACAAAATTCAACAATTTATATTAGAAGCCTTATTTCAAAACCTTTAAGCAAGTAGTGAGCATTTTGAGGAAATTTCAATGCATATCATTTTGCATATGATAAATATTATTTTATACAGCTAGCTTTATAGTTCTGTATTGGATAAGTGTTAGTTTTCTTTTAGTAAGGATTCATAGTAGTTACATATGTAAATAATGCCAATAATAGGTTTTTTTTCTATTCGGCTAAAGAGGACTATACGAAACGACGGCAAAACTTCATCCTGCAAAAATGTGCAGAGATATACAGCAAGATTGATGACTTGCCGACAAAAAAAACGCTGTTGTTTTTACTTTACAATTTGAGGGATCTTCAGGGAGCAAAATTGTTTTAGAGCTATGCGAAAAAACTTGAGGTGCCTTTTCAGTTCAAACCAAGGAATTCATACTGAGCAGTACAAACTGATGTGCTTCATAGCAAGCCGGTAGGAATGAGGATTTCGTTTTATTGGTAGAGGGAAATGTATGAATATTAAATTAAGCTAATTTGGACTGTGGTGAGTTTTTCAAATACTTAAAACGTTGGCTGAAATATTAAATTGCAAAATGTGATTGTTATGAAACCCAATAACGGTACGGTTGATTGCAAGATTTAAACTGTTTTCATTTTCATTCTTCACACTACACTTTTTTTTCTTCTTCTTTTTCAAACCAACCCACTATCCTAGTAGCCACTATATGGTCTTCATATGAATTAATCTATCACAACCTACATTTTATAAATTTTTCAGAATACAACCTATAAACTAGTTTCTTTGCTGCTAGCTATCGAGCATCTTTTTGAACTCATAATCACGCTACTGTGATTAAGTAGAATTTCTTGCTTCTATAATGGAGTCGTTCACGCGTGTGACCTTTCAAAAAATCTGTAGGCTAACAACGTGTGGTTGTGATTGAGGGAAAAATAAATCAATAAAATTAATATTACATTCATGTAGTCCCTTAATTTCAGTGTTAGCTAACGTCACAGTTTGCATTACATGCGCAGCATGACACTGGATAGTTGATAGCCAAGACATTACGCGATGAAAATGTTTCTTAGACTGTGTGTGAGATGCGGATTTGAATCCGAATTCATATCCCAAATTCCCTCTTATCGTGAAAATAATAGCGGAAATAAAAGGTGACACATTGAATTTTTTTTTTAACATTCGCTTTCGCTCCACAAGCAGATTACCTTTTTATCTAGTCATGTGTGATAGTGATGCCTTTGTGATGTACAAATCCGTTCCCCATCTTGGCAGGGAATAAAATACATTACTTGAGGGAGTCACAATCGTTGGACACAGCTTGTGTCACACTAGGGACATCAAGATATTCGCTGATTTGTTACCTCTAATGATATACATATACCCTAAGTCCCATCACGCATCCAAGACCATTTCTTTTAAAAAGAACGCGAGAAGTCTCCGAAATAACTAGACTTTTTTTATATCCTTGAAGAATAAAAACCTGGGAAATCAAATTTCAGAAAAGGAAGCTTTTCAGAGACACGGGGATTTTGTCTAGGACAAAAGAGTGTAATCAAACGGGATACTGACTACGGGGATACCTGTGCTGTTTTTTCCNGAAAAGGAAGCTTTTCAGAGACACGGGGATTTTGTCTAGGACAAAAGAGTGTAATCAAACGGGATACTGACCACGGGGATACCTGTGCTGTTTTTTCCATTCCATCAGATATTTAATTCCAAACCAGAAGCTTTTGGTATTGATAAAACCTCTGAGGACTGTTATACGATGTATTAAATGAAATAATGAATGTGACTCAAGTAAATCCTTCTTCTTAATGGGTTTTACTATTTTTTTAAGGTATCATTTCAGTTTACAAAAAAAATACAAAAAATACTTTGTTTTTACCCATACATTGTACAAAATAGCATATATTCATCCATTTACGCTATGAAAATACAACACAAGTACACGCACACACTTTCAATAGTATGAACAAAAATAATAATACATCACATTGAACAAATCTTAGTCTATCCCACCGTCATCGTCAAAATATGCACGAGGCAAAGTTCTAGTCATTCGAAGATATTTTGGCAATCCAAGAATAAAGCAAGAGGTCTACTGCCGGAACAGACGGGACCTTTTGCCAAACGCCACGAAATGAAACGTGTAAAATCTTACAACGAAAATCGCGACTCTATTTTCCCCTTACACACGTCTCACATCCAGTCAGGATGGCCGTTTGCAATAAAAATATTATTAATGGAAAAATGCAGAGCCAGCGTGTGGTTCTCTAAGTGTAACACACGGTCCAGGGGAATTATTCTACGAGTCCGACAATTTTCCTTATAAAATAAAACTAGTGTCCTTTTCGCTTATAACTTTCACAATGGAGCGAAGTACACAAAAAAATTTGTACAGTTATTCAGCGTATCATTAGATTGCTCCCCAGTTGAATTTATCGCTTATGACGTACATTCATATTTTTTTTCGTTCTGTAAATCGTGTTAGTTCTGTTGTATAACGTACTTGTCTTTTTTTGTATGGCCTTATAACAAAAAAAAAAAAAATCAGTTATGAGGCTTGTTCTACCCTAGATATATCGTGTTTCTAGTCTTGCTTATACATATTATTTGGTGTGACTCTTCATGTTAAACTCTTCTTTCCACGCTTGGTTTCACAAGAAAAAAGTATAATTTTTTTCTATGTTCATCTCCTCCCTTTTAAAACAATAACAATTTTAAATACATACTTACGAAAAGATAGGATAAAGAAGAAATTTAACTGACAGGTAAATAGTCGGTCAGGTTTATCAGTGAGCCATACAAAAAAAATTCGATTATTATTATCTTTTCTTTTTTTTTGAAAAATCTGTCACTGCTTATCTTCTACATGTTTGTCTAATTCAGGGACTTATTTACTTTTTAATATTGTCAGTCTATCAACCTGGTAAAAAAGGCAGGTTTCAAAAAACTTTAACTACCCATGTCACTCTCCCTCTTTTCCCCTGTTGGAAAATATAAAACAATGTCGTACGCTAGTTTTTGCACCATAAAAACTCCAAGTTTGTACAAAAAAACTTTCTCCAGGTTTTGTATTATAATTTACAAAAAAGAAATACAACAGCTACGAACCTGGAGGATCGCCTCATGAGCAGGATCAAAACTTGTTTTTAAACAAAAAAGTTAGTTTGCCTGCAAAGAAAGAATCTGTCGGTATGTTGGAACTACCTATATTTGGTACGATGAGGAAATCATTAGTCATCACAATGGTAATAATACGGCCAGAATAGGCCTTGTACATTTCTTATATAAAAAATCAAAGCAAAACTAGTGACACACCAAAAAAGCTGACGTTATCACTGGGAGGATGTTCTTCTGGGGAAATGTATGCGTCCTTGTCTGATGAATAATATATTATTATTGTTCTAATCTAGAGGATCGAGAAGAGAATGATAAACTGAGTAAAATTTATAAAATCTTTATGCTACAAACGCCTTTTTGTCTCCAGACTGGACGTGGTGAACAAAAAATTGTTTTTAGCGAGCTGCTCTGTATTCCTCCTTGAGACCGTCTTTAGACAAGACAATCTGGTAAAGCTGGAAAGCTCTTGAGGCGAAAAATCCTTGTGCAAAACTCAAATAAATCTTCCACATTCTGTAAAACCTGTCCCCATATTTTGACCTGAGTTTGTCTGGCCAGGCCGCATCAAAGTTCTTCTCCCACTCGACTAAAGTTCTGTCGTAGTCGGGTCCAAAGTTGTGCCAGTCTTCAATCACCCAGAGGTCTTCGATCGCCTTGCAGATGTCCTGATAGTAGGGAACATAGCCGTTAGGGAAGATGTACTTGTGACACCAAACATCAAATCCGGCAACGCTGGTGTGATTGTTTCCGATGGTTTGAAGAAGGAAGATTCCATCATCCTTAAGACACCGCCTAACGACCTCAAAGAACGTCCTGTAGTTGCGGAAACCCACATGCTCAAACATACCCACACTGACAATCCGGTCAAACTTCTCGTTCAGGTCACGGTAGTCGCAGAGGCGGAACTCTACAGGGAATCCCTTGCAGACCTGCTCACCGTAGCGTGTCTGCTCCTTCGAGATTGAACAGCCAACAACAGAGACGCCGTAATGCTTAGCAAGATGCAAATCCAAAGTTCCAAAACCACAGCCAATGTCCAAAACTTTCATCCCTGGTTTCAATTTAAGTTTTTTAGCAATCAAGTCCATTTTCGCAAATTGAGCTTCGTCAAGGGTTGTAGCATCCTTCCAGTAGCCGCAAGAGTATTGCATGTACTTGCCCAACATCACTTCGTAGATATCATTTCCTGTAGGGGCAAAAGGAAACACAAAATGAGATAAATTCCATCCCAACTCAAATTTTCCATTAACTCTGCCTTTCTCCTGGATAACCTAATTTTCTCCCATTCTCTAGCCGATAGGCTTAGTTAGGAAAGCACAAAGTTAGCTTGTTTTTTTTGTGATGTAAACCAAAACACCATCAGAATACCAATGGGGAAACAACTAACAGCTAACACAATCCTCACTTGTTATTCTTTTCATTGAATGTAACAAAATCAAGAAACGAAAGAGAACCTTACGAAACAGAAAAGTTTTCACGAATGGATTCAAATTGAAACCCGTTTTTCGTTCACTTATCCTATCCCTACTCAATTTACTTCTGCTCTCTTTCCGTTTGTTTAATAAATAAAAAAGAAGTTTAGCTCACCAATATCGTAATGCCCTTCACCGACAGCCCAGGCTCTTGACTTTGTCTGCAAATTCATTCTTGACATAACCCAAGTCAAGGGGTGCAAGAGATCCATAGTTTTACGAGTTGTCATCGCACGGATAGCCAGGGCTCGCAAATTCTGAGTGGTCCACTCCTCGTCCATGTAGCCCTCGAAAAACCCAAAGTTCCTTTCGATCGCGTTTCTTAAGTAAAACTCTTGCTCTTTGAGCACTGTAATGTCCCATTCATTTTTCCCGTCAATTATGGTCAAACATTTGGCATGCTTTCTCCTCACTAGCCGCTTGACAAGAGGCATAAACGCCAAACACAAATATCGCATGACGATTTTGTACACGTTAAAACAACCGAACACGACGTGCTCGGCTGCATCGTTCAAAAACTCAAATTTTAGTGCTGACATTTTGATAAAGAAAACTTTTTCGAGTCAGAAGTTTCTGCCAAAAAAACTTCTGACAAGGAACAGGCCACAGAAATACAAAAATTGTTCCGAAAAACTTGCGAGAAAAGTCCGCCGCACTGTTTATGACATGCACCGCACACCGAAGCCTTTCCTCGTGTATGATCTTCACTCAACCTCACTTGAATCTCAAATGTAGAAACTTTTGAATTCACTCGCTAGCAATCTAATTATTCCACTGCCTAAAATTTCAATTGAATTCATTAGACGATTACAGCATTAGACGAGCTAATAAAATTTATTTTCAAAAAAAATATATTCCTTCAACTGACCTGTTGACTAGAACACGGTCACTGAGCGTCTGGTAGCGGCTTACTTACTCATCCCCCATTATATTTCCTTTTCACTGACTATGTGTTTCAAATATCTTAGATTAAGACTAATATTGTATCATAAATCGACCAAAATTGTTATCTACTATGTATAGTATACATGTGTAATTGCCAAAAATCGTAAAATGCAGTGTAATACCTATGTGCAAAGTAAATATAAGAAAGGGTACTCACAAAATTTGAAAATATATGAGAGAGGCTATTCGCAAAAATCTAGCTGTTCATTGTTTCATCCACAGCCGTACACATTCGTAATTGCATGAATACTTTGTCTGAGTAAGCCATTCTTATTTATTACTACTGCCGTAGTCCCTTTTTACGGAGATGGTTTAGATGGAGCGCGTGAGGATTCCCATAACCGCTCATGATAAGCTTGTCGTGATATATCTTGAGGGGGTAGTACCCACAGATTTGTTGTTGAGAGTGTAAATACTCTGATTCTGCATGTGTAAAGTACACGGGAGGTGGCATCCCCAAAAAATATTAACACGTAATAAGGCAAGCAAATATATGGGTGGATGAACAACAAAGAAAAAAAACTAGAGAATCGCGTGTGTGCACAATTCCATATGTGAAGTTCATTGATATTCTTGAATTGTTTGCAGGGTCAGGTATATTAACAGAATATGCAAGTAATAATAAAAATTTTTGCAAGATGCAATTGTTAGAATCGTGTTCCCTTTCAACCTTCAAAAAAAAGTGATGCGATTACGCGTAGGATCCTTTATGGTAAATAGGTTGATAGTAGATAGACGACAGAATACGGACCTGTATGGATTAGCTAATCTGGCAAAATTCAATATCTATATTATTTTGATAGAAGTGAAGTGAATGGATTTCAAAGCGTATATGGGACAGAAACGGTACTCGTTTTGTGGTTGGAAAGTTGAAAATTGACTATATGAAATGCCCACTAAGACAAGAGTGCAATTATGGTATTGCACAACCTGCCGAAAATGAAGGCCACAGGGTATGTCTAATAGCAGCAAAAAGTCTTTTTTGACAACTGGTTTTCAATATCATGGCCTAAAAAATATCTTCGAACTGGACATTGCGTAATATTTTTTGTCATGATAAAGAAGGGAACGAGCGTGTAGCCTTGAACTTTGAAAAAAACCACGCAAGTTTACACGTAACAAATATGCAACTTTTCGCCCGACAATCAACAAGTACGACAACCTCTTCGATGAAGGATCATTATGGCCGGAAACATTATGTTTTTCGCCTTTTAAAGTTTCAAGGTGTTGAGGATATGAATGTTTTTCGAACTTGGCAAAGCATCTTGAGCTATTTATCAGGCTTGTAATTACATATGTCATCTCATTATCTATCTGGTAAAGATTTAAAAGCAGAAATCGTTCATTTTTCGTAAACATCCGCTTTCTGTGGCTGTGTTTTGCGGAAAAATGTCATTAAAAATTCTCAACGCAATGGTAAACACTAAATACTTCTCGGAACAAACAGACACAATTTTAGTGTGACAAAAAGCAAGAACACCAGCAACGCGTGAAAAATCACTGTCCCCTAATATCTTTTTCGTCCAAAGAAAATTAGTCACGACATCTCGTTTCGAACAAAAATTCCCCTAAAAAGATGTGGTTGTGGGTCATGTAGGCAAAATATATTTTCGCACGCATAGGCTTGCGTGATTGCGTGCTTTTAGTCATGCCAATATTTTTGTCGCGACAGATTCTCGTAGAGACATATATGTACGTGTGTCTCTGCCACTTGTCATCATAGCCCAGAGAACTATCATCAGAAAGAACTCATTGTCATAACCATTTCTTGTTAACTGGGAGTAAACAGAAGTTCAGGAAAAATGGGACCTGGTACTGCAACTTTCAGTGAGTTTCAAATCTTTTTACGTCAGAATTTTACAGCAAACTGGTTATTAATGCCTTGTATTACATTTTTAATTGTAATCTATTGTCTTTGTTAGAATCCTAGAAGAAAAATTGCGCAAGAGACAAGGTTAAAATATGCGTGAGCTTCAAAGTGCTCAGATAAATGATGAGCACAGTACCTGTAATTTTGGGTAGTCGCGGTAGACTTTTGTCTAAAATCTTTTTTGTCGACAAAAGGGTCTACAACTTTTCATCAAGTTCATGCTAATTTGCTCCTAGTATGAATTCAAAATTTGAAAGGTGCTGCGGTCCTCTTGAATGAAAAAGTTTGAACCAAATCATGACATGACATAATACTTTTGCTCATGCTGTCCATAAGAGTTTTTAAAATAAATTATCAAAAGGCTAATAGGTACGCTAGACACTCCTACTTCCAAAAGAATATGATATGACATACATATTTCTTTTCGTAATTTTTTTTTTCAAAAAATTGGTCCAACACGATGGGTCCAATTCAAAATCTAATTTTCTTTGTGTTCGCAAAGAACCCAAATGACTTGTTATATGCATTATAATAATAGAGTACGTTATCTAATGTCGCCGTAAAGATTGACCTGAATTGAAAATTCCTATCAAGTATGCACAAACTGGAATATAAAATGAGCAAGCGTAAGATAGCGACGAAAAAACAAACAAAAGTAAGTCATTGGCGATAATTTTTATTTGTTTTATTGGCCGGTCGTTGTCACTGATTGCAAATAATGTCATCCACTTCTTGTGTTGCCACATCCTGAGCGATTATCTCGGTCGTTCCAGCCACTGAGCTATGGAGGAATCTAAGACTGCCAGTTTTTATGCTAGCTATTTACAACTATAAAAATAACATGTGTAAAATGCGTGTGTAAACATAAAATTAACAAAATTGACAGTTCTTGTTGTTTTTTTTTGTACATCCTTGTTCTTCTCTCAATTCTTGGGTTATCTTGATGTCTCAATAATCCAGCGTGAATATCAGGATATCACTGCTAAGCCAATTCACAGCTAATTTTTCACAGGTTTAATGTTACACAAAGGAATTTTGGCGACTATCTACCTACGCGTCGACTGTATGCTTAGCTAAGCACACAAGACTTTTGCATTCATAACATAACTCATAATGATCTATGATCGCCACCAACGTTATATTTGCTTTGGGCAGAGTTTTTAGTCTACACTCGTACTATGAAAGCTATTAAATCGCTAGACTGCATTGATATCCTGCACAGTATAACACCTGCCGTGCACACATCCTAAAACCCAGAAATCAGTTTAGCGTAAGAAAATTAATAGATTTCTTAGATTCGGCTTAACCTTGCCTCCTATACATAGCATCAATATAATTTACTATGAACTTTTATATGAATTCACGCATGTATTGGTTTTGTCATGTCGAATCCTTGAAGTGAGTGGGCTCCTAGAAAATTAGCCGAACGATATGAAATAAAACACAAA
>VICI01001846.1:0-19535 GCA_019593645.1 Akabosia matsudoensis | reverse complement strand
GTAGTGATAAAGCCATTGAGTAGATCCTTAAGTAATTACTTTAAAAAACAAATCTAAAGAATATATTTTTTGCAAATAACTAGCATGGCTCATTCGAGAAATAATTTACATAAAATTGATGACCGAATTCAATGGAACCTTCTAATGTTACATACTAACTATGTATACCAAAAAACCATTTGTTAGGATAGATAGCTGATGCACTCTAGTTAGGTTGTCACGAAACAATCCCAAATCTATCAGTAAAAGAATGTGACTCCACGAAAAGCTGTAAGGCTGTAAACCAAAATTCATATTTATGTGTTTTTTGCGTTGTTTTTGATGCATCATACTAACAACACCTCGTTTTATGCAAAAATAATCTGCAAAAGTTATTTAAGTAATGCGTTGCGAGTATAATAGTAGGAATCTTATCTTTGACTTTTCTGGAAATGTCAACCGAATTGATTTGTGAAATGCCCATGAAAAGATTGCTCTTTCGTTTTTCAGTATAATTTTGCATCCTAAATCAACAGCTATTTTGCTCATTTTGATAAGAACAAACCGCTTAGCTCAACTCGTATTTGCCTCAAGGGTTTGTACGATTAAACACTTGAAGCGCAGGTAAATAGGAAATCATATGGCCTCCGGAACAGAATGCGTGAGGGCACCCTCAAAACACAGAAACCACTAACCTAAAGAGTCGAACTCTTAACGACCAGGCAGTCGCGTGCTATTCCATGAATGTACAGCCGACATTATAGCCATGGAAGACCATAGATTAACTAATAAATTATATGACGACACAATTGGTATTTTAAATGATATTGTTCGCACGGGAATCTGAGAGTATAATATGCTGTAAGTATGGCAAAAATGCATATTCCTGCCATTCCATTGTCCAATCCGATCCAATGGTGATATCGATCGTATTCTTTTATACATTCTTCGGTTACATACATAAATTTCGTTTACGTGTTATGCATCGGGGCATTCATCTTGAAGTTCTGAACGGCAAATGTTCTGTGAATAGAACACTGGAATCATAATCCTACAGCAAGAATAAATTTTAAGTACCTAGTCTAGGAACCGACTTTATATTCATTCCATCAACGCCCCTGTTTATGCCGAGGGATTTCATTAAGTTGTAAGTGTTGAGCAGAAGCAGACTAAAAGAACCTACAATTCATACATACCAGCATGGATCGTTGTGATACCTCTTGTAAGCATTGAACTATGGTGGAGTTGTGTTTTTTGTTGTTGTATTACAGAGTCTTTTATCTCAATACATTTTAGACAACCTCTTGGTTGAAGTTGATAGAGAGTACAAGATGGGGAACTTTCGACCTAGAAAATGCTACAAATACAATCGACGTTTTCAGCCCATAAGGAACAAAAAAAAAACATAAAATTGAAAGTAAACTTGGTTCCGGCTCAACGAGCGGATCCATATTACAAAGAGCCATATTTTATATAGAATAAAAGTGCGATCCGCGAAGACTGATTTTACAATAGCGTTAGAGCACTCCCTAAATAAAGCGAATAAACTTCAGTGTCATTCTATTTCGGACCGATTCTATGAACTGAACATGATGACTGACTGTATGATGGAAAGTGTATTTCGGATAAAATGCGGATGTCGTCAATGAAATAAAATTACGTAAAAAGGGCCCCCTACTTTCCTCTACTTGCATTTTCCTTTAACAATGAGCAAACAGTTCATCTTAACAACTTTCACTTGGTCTGAAAGGTTTACCTCCAGTTCATGAGAAGTAAATTGCCTTCACATCTGCATGAGCATCAGCCTTGAGTAAAAGCTTTCTGTTTGGACACAAAAGCAGCTAAAACTTTCTTTACATTTAGTACACTTGCCTTTCTTCTTGAGTTTTTTGCACCCATGTAGTCAATTGTAAGGATATCCTTTCTCAGCGGGAGATATATACATTTTCTGATGAATATTCGGACAGTAATGGTTTATACTTAGGGAAACCGGACACGCATAAAACATATTGGGCGGAGCAACATTTAATCTTATGTGATTTATATGTAAACTAGAGACACTCATGATTTTATTCGTCATAGTCACAGCATTGCAGCTTCAAAAACGCCATCAAAAACCCTGGAATCCATACTTCACTTAAAAACACAAATCTACGTTCTGTGCTGTCGCTGTGCTATATTGTTGAGCTACACCTGTGTGTGCCCTTACCGAACTCCTGGGGTAAACTATGCTCCCTTTAACTTACAAAGAGAACCGCTATCAATGTTTATTATTATTATTGCAGTGATAGATTAGAGGGGAAAACGTTTGTTTTTCCCTCTACCACCAACTACTGATAGCATCGATTTTTATTATTAATTTCAAGTAAAATCATTCGCTTGAACAAAAATACAGCAAGCAATCAATATCGCGCAATAACTCCATTAATAGGAAAACATCTTTCAGCAAATGCTCCATTTCTTTAGCCAGTTTCATCATAAAAATCATCCACCTACGGTACACTTCTGGTTTGTTTGTTATCCTAAAAGCGAAAATAAACAGAAGAGAAAAAGAGAAATCCAGCCGTGCCTAAAACCCATTAACGTTTCAATTTTCTTACAAACGCAGGTCAATTTCATTTGTCCATCAAACGATAAAATTACGATGACTAATAAGAATTACAAGTAACAAACCAAAAATGAAACAACAAATCCGGGAGTCTGAATCCAAATCAAATGAATAAGTATTGAACTGAGCATGGAGGAAAACAATAATTGATAGTTTGTCTCGTATCAGCCATATGTGACGCCTTAATTTTCTGCGGTACTATCATTATTTGATATTATTGGTAGCACTTGCTGTTCCGTCCTTCATTTTTTCAATTATTTCTTGAGTGTTTTTTTATTAGTTTCTTAAATAATTTATTCTGCTTAAAAACGTATGGCTCATGGTTGAAAGTGTTAAAATAAGTTTAAAAATAGTGTTGTGACTCAGGGTGAGAATTTTTTTGTCGAAGCGTACGTGATTCCAATTCGAAATGACAAATGTGAATCAGGAACATGCTCAACTCATTAGAGCGAAAAAAAATGCACCGTGATACTACTTAAATTTAAATTAATTTGAAGTAAGAAACATCTAGCGGTTTAAATGATTTAAATAAATTATTTCACAACCTAACGCCTTGTCTTGTTTTCGCAAACTATACATAAATTAACGAAGAAAGTGATTTATGTCAAGCAAAATTATATTACGGCATGACACGTACAGCACACAAAAGCACTATTATTGTTTGCACAAGGATTAAATATACTAAAAACGGACGTATATGGTGATTTTCTATTAGTACGAAAATGTTTAACAACTTTTTTCCCCTAGTAGTCCTGCTTTCTAAGAGAAAATTCTTCTCTTGTGAAGAAAGTCGGAATACCAAATTTTATAATCTCCCAGATGCGTTCGATGTTACAACAGAATACCACAAGGGATTCGTCGGTATTTTAGAAAGAAAGAAGTTATGTTTTCTTCTATTACTTAGCAACAACAACTACATAGCAAGTAGAAGCAGCCAAAACCGAAAAATATGAGACCTTTAGGAATGGGAATTAGATTCATGTCATATTGTTTATACCTATCCAAAACAAATATTCAAGGACCTAACTTTCACCGCAAATTCACGACTCTCTTGCTGCCACCACCACAAAATTCGATCTTTTTTCGTTGCAAACTTTTATGCAAACAATAATGGCCAATCAGGAAAGAATAGTCTAGAGCCCAACGAACCTATACATATTTTTAGAGGAATATGTGCGAAGCCAGATTGCCCACAATGGGACAATGTACGTGAAACTTGGTCAAATGGACGTTTACAAAATGTTTATAGACATGTAACTAACAAGATGACTTTCACCTGCAGAAAATTCATGGCATTTGTAGTAGTAGCGTTGCCAACTAATGCCTTCCTTGCCTTTCCTGTGTTTCAATGTGTGGCATTAAACCAAAATGGAAACCGGAGTTCGTCTGCGAAAAACGAACCCGGCTGCTCTACTAATGACTAATGATAGGGGAATAATTTAGAATTGTGTTAAGGCACAAGATTAGGATTTATTCAGTTTTTACTATATGATAAGGTAACTACCATAGTTACTCATTTTACAGAGGCATCGTCAGTGATAGTCACGAGCAAGTATACATAATGAAACTTACTCGATCTTTCTTATGACATACATCCAGTAGAGATATAGAGTTAGTAAGCACTAAGCAGTAACGTTTCAAAATTCCTAACAAAACCTCAAAATTGTTTGTTTTAGACTTTTTTGTGGTAACTACATGACAAGATTCTGAGAAATCTTTAATTTCTAACACACGAATCTTTAAATTGTCCTGTAACGAGTCGATCGAAATAACGAAGACCTTCAGATATAAAAATATATATGCATAGTAGTTTTCCTCTTGTTGAACGAAAATGTGCAATGCTTGTGTCTCTATATTCGTCTCCGTAAACAATTTGGTGATGGAACAAATTTACTTTTCCATAGAGCGCGTTTCCGAACACGCTCCAGAGGGCTGGAAGACAATATACACGAAGTATTTTTCCTTGTTTGGTCTTTGTGGTCACTCGAATTTCACACTTCGGGGAACTTTGTATATGTGTCTTCCCTGTTTCAAGATGTGAAAGTAATCAAGCATCCTATTACAATGTTCTCATCCCGCTTTCAACTTTCCGCTCTACCGTAAGGCATTAACTCTGCTATAACTAACTTTCCATCGGATTTTGTTGCGGCATTAGATTCATTTTCAAGATACTGAAGTGGTGGGTGAATAAATGCTATATATAAATAAAGATCCACCTTGTACATAATTGTCAATTGCAGAAATGAGAGATGCCCGTAAGGCACAAGTAAAAGTCATGCACAAAAACGGGACTTACTTTCAGTGTAAGTAAAATAGCAGACAACCGCAGTGATCGTTACTCGTAAGCTGGATTAGATAACAGTAATTTAGTTAAGTCAGGGAAGCGTTACGGCCGCAGTCGGTGCAAAACTTGGACAGTTAAAACTCGCCTTTCCAAGACATTTTGACACGAAGCATGAACTATCAGCTTCCCTTTGACAAATGTGCAGTAGTGTGGACACATGCTTTCTCAAATAACTACTTCTATTATGATTCATTATATTCCTTACAATTCATAACTTTCAGCTATACATCACTTTCACGTTCCATGATACTAAAAAAGCTTTTCAAGTTTCATGAGCCTTCGTGTCGTTAAAATTTTCTGCATTGAAATCTCAGATGCATTGCTTTGAAGACAAGTTACATAAAATAACTTGAAAGTTTTTGATGTTGTATCGCAGTAAAATGACCTACAAAAAGTAGGTCGTTGATCATATATCACTACCATGCACCCTCTCTTAAATTAGATAAAGTGCGGAATTACTATACACTATAGTGAACTTTTTCTCAGAGGTAAAAGTAAAATCTCTTTCCAGTCTATCTCTTATTTAACAGAAATTAAAACAGGAAAGCTACTCTTATTGGCTACATGACACTGATCCGCAAAAACTGTTCTAATATTTTAGACAACCTGCTACCAAGGATTTTCTTCTCTCAAGTTTTTCCTTTGTATCTTCTTTCATACGTTGAACTATATTAGCTAAGTTTGAAGCTAAGGCACGTAAGTTTTCTCCCCATTTTCGTGTAAGTTATTGAGTTGGGATGCTCATTCTTTCTATCAGGAGAACGTTTGCCAGTTTATTGTCTGGTTTTAATTGCGTAGCTGCAGAGAGCTGAGATGGACGAGTTTGTCTGTCCGCCTGTCTGGATCTCTGTAGAATTCCATATTCATACGCTTTGACCGATTTCGATCAAAACTTGGTATTGTGATGCTTTATGCCTATCGATTTTCATTCCAATCGGTTTTCTTTTCGCCAATTTAAACTAATAGCCTGTCAGCTCAATATGTCAAAAGTTGAGTGTGGGATAAGGGGTAAACTTTTGCTTTCTTGTCAACGGTGGGAATCTTCAAAAGTAGAAGGAAAAAGGCTTTTACTGTGTTTTTATTTTTGTTTGCGTTCCAACACTGGGAACGATAGATCACTGGAAGGTTCTTATTGAGAACTGTTCAGTGCTTGTACCCACGCAGTTGTGGTCAGTCAATATTTTTCATATTTTCTTCCTACTTTTTCGATGTTTTTCCCCATAGAAACAGTTTTATAAACACATATTTAATTTCTATTCTGTTCCCTATATTTGTCTTCAGCTACTTCATGATAGCTTTAGCTTAAAAGCTTTTTATAGTTTGATTAAACTAGTGGAGTACTCTTTGAGCTAAATTTAGACACAGAAGTTCCGGAATTCCATTAAAAACCCTAAACTTGTTGCGATAAGCGGACGTTTTTATTTGCGGATTGAATTTTTATTGTAAAATATACCTCCTTGGTTACATTGTCGATCTATTATTTGTTCGGATTGTGCCCTAAGGGAGAAGCCACCTGTGAATTCTCACTATGAATTGATTGTATGAACCAGCATCATGTTACAGCACTGCTGCTAGCAAACTATTCCCATTCGCTTTTCCCAACTCTAATTGTGAATTAAAAGGAAATGAGTGTCGTTTTGGAAAACATATATGGGAGGTTCGCGCTTTTCATTATGGAATATAACTAGTTATACTTTTAATTAAAAAATATTTCCATCAATATGTAATTTCGTTTATCCTATTGTGCTAATGTGTTGCTCATACCGAGCATTCCGGAACACAGCAGTCTATAGCTTGCTATGTTCGAGGACAAAAGTATATGTCTAAAAAGACCAACAAGAAAGGTACATAATCCCCACAGGGAGCTTTCGGAGTCATTCTCTTCTAAACTGACAAGTAAAAGCGGGATGGCTGTTAAAGGCGTAAGTGCTTGGGTCGCTTTAAAACATTTCTGTATCTACCTCTGTGGCAGCCAACCAGCCAGCACCTCCCTTGCTGTTCACATATGCTGCTTTCTGGTAGTTATTGAATCACTCTCTTTGTTAACACAATACTTCTACTTGTAAACGCATTAATGTATCAACTTTCTCTGCTAAGTAAAAGTTGCACAATATCTTTTTCAGGGCAAGATTGCACACAGCGTACGTAAAATAATGCTGGAGGGTTCACTATGTACTAGTTCGACTAGATTCCGTCAACTCCATCATTTACTATGTTTAAACATTTTCTTTATTAGAACTGTACATTTCTTTTTTATAAGTTACATAGACAGTGAAACATCAGAGAGGAAGCAATGATCCAGAAAGCAGAGAAAGTGAATGAACAAGTGAATTGCTTCAGTTTTTCCTGTTCGAGATGGGAACCCGGAGAAACGGCAGAAAAGACTTGGCTCCAACAATCTTTGCGGAAACGCAAACACTATATTTAATTCAAAAAAATGTTTCTTATGTATAATATACAGTATGAGAAACGACCTGAGCCTTTTTGTACTCCGGATGCGCTTGTTTCTTCAACCTTAATCATTGTCATCAATATCAACCATATACATGGCCAAGAATACAGTTCTTAAGGAGAAGACGTAAAACTGTGTTAAGGATGTTTACCAGACAACAAAAGTGGGACTAGGGGGAGTGTACATGTGCATTTATCCACGGCCATCGATCAGAATTCTGCTAATGTTTCGACATTGCACAACTAATAAAAGTGTATTACGTTCCGTTTTATCAAAGTGATAACTTTCGCAGTACCCAATTAGCTGTGACACAAAAAAAAATGTTCGCAAAATATCACCCTAATTACTTAAGTGGAATTCCTCGAATTTAGTGTTTGTGTAAGGAAACAAATCAATAAATTTCCCCATGTGTGTTGGACGATTATGTATTACATTTTTGTATTAAGGGTGAATGCATATTGCAGAGTACGTATTTAACTCTATATACTTACTTTGAATGACAGCTATGGCTTGACTAGAGATTTCCTCATAATATGACCCATAGACACATGCTGACAAAGTCTAAGCAATTAGTATGTCATTTTCACTTTCTCTCTTGCTTACATTCCCAGCTAAATTTGTTCCGCGAATGTACATTAGTTATTCCCTCAAAGCCCATCATTTCCCTCCGAATCAGCATCAGACATGACTTGGATGACCTCGGAAAGCTCAGTGTGTGGCTCTCAGTTTAGTATTCATTTTCCTTCCATGATTAGTCTGCTTGACAGAGTCAAAATGACGGTACATAAATACACCAACCCAACGAGATAAGCAAACAAGCTGCAAAGAAAATATAAACATGAATTTCCCCTGAAATGAAATTACATTATCACACAAACGTGCACACCGAGACGATGATGGTTGTATCCAAGTATAAACGACAGACCCTGACCGAAGGCTACATACACATTACGAAAACGGCGCGGTGTATCTCTAGACACAAGTTAATTTGTTTTATGTGGCCGAAACCCCCAAAAATTACATAAATAATCTCAATCTCATTTCTATAGCCTTGAACACTACATGGAATAAGTTTATACCGAGGTTTAGCAGCGCTACTATGAGCTACACGCCTAATCTGTAATCATTTGTGTCATTATTGACTCGTCAGACAATTTAAACGAATCTTTCCCTCGTAGTTTTCATTGATATAAAAGGAATCTGGAACGTACGCATGCACGCTAAATTTTTATTGTTACTGTGGTGTTTTTGGGATGACCTAGTGTAAGGTTTTAAATAACTGCCGAGTGGTAAGGTAGTCAGGATTGTTTGCCTACGTAATAATGATATCTTTTTATTAAATCTAATCAGAACAATATAATATTTAGGAATATTATTTAATGTGTTGTACAATGTAAGTCCATGCTGGACAAGAGTCTAAGAAGGTCTCTGTGTGGAGCACTGCATGGTTGAATTGGAGGTATGACTCCAGTTGTATTGCTCCCCACAGATGTCGTAATTGTGTGATGTGGTAACTTGGTATATGGCAATATACCACAGTTACGCTTATATGCATGTACATCTTTCGACCATACCATTCGGTTTTAGCGATAAACTGTCACTGGGTATTATATATTCCTCCACTGTTCTATAACTACAGGTCTTTTATGTATATTATATTCTCTTGGTCTGCATCCATGAAAAGTTTTAACCTCGGTTTTGCGGATTTCACTCTAGATATGAATTCCCAGTCTTTTCCCAGATATGAATGGCAGAATGAAAAGTTCCATGACAAGCCATTTATTAGCAACAATTTCATGCTCAGTGTAACATGTTGCCGAAGTTTGTACCACAGTTGAACACTCGTACGCCCATTTCTCTGGAAAACCATTCTGCGCGAGTTTAGAATTTGTCTGTGAATCTGGGCGGTGTATCACGAAGAGACTGATTTTGTAGTAGTAAGTTTACCAGCATCTGACATCAGCAAGCCAGAAATAAATAAATACGCTTTCACTACTTTACTTTTCTTGATTTTGCGGATCATCTTTATCAAAATTTAAAAGCTTTCGCTTACAAGTGCATGAACAGGATGCTCTGATGGTTTTATTAAAAGAATGTTATTTACTCATTTAATGTCAGACTACTTTTGCTTTCATGTTGTGTTAAAAAGTTTTAGCGATTCGAAGAAGTAATTAAAATATTTTAATTTGTACGCGGACAGAAAATAAATAGCCTGGGGAGAATACTGTCCAAAAATAGAACTCCAAAAACTTTTGCAACCGTTTTTTACATTCAATATTATGCGTTGCTATCATTTTATGTTCTTTTTTCAACGACATTTACATTGCTGAACAATGTTTGTCGTCATTCATAAATTAGATAAATTTCTCTAACCATTAATGTAGAATGTTGGTAAATGTCGGTCATCAATTTTAAATGTTGTTTTTCCTACAAGCGCTCCACTCTAGGAAAAAGTCATATGTGGTTACGTCACATGTTGACGATTGAAATGACATGTATCGAAACCGAAAGCCGTACCAAATAAACTGTCAAAACGTAATATGTAACCTTTCCTAATGTAGTCTTAGATCAAAATTGTGCCTTACGGTACCTGCCAAGGCCCTTAAACTTATTAGCTCTGTAGAAAGTACTAAAGAACCTACTTTTGGTACTCAATAGAAGTCGCGTTCGGTGAATTTTTATTTATTCATTTTATTTTATTAAATTATTAAATGATGAAGATAGGAAATACTACGAGCGTTTATTCACAAAATGAATTTCATAACGTTTCGGCCTTAAATCATCAATCCAGGCCTGGTTCATATAAGGCGAAACTTGGATATCGTTGAGCAATCAAAGGAACATGCAAAGGACCTGTCGGAGGGTCTCCCAAAACTATTCAGCTCTGAAAGTCCTTAGAAAACATAACCACCAAAATTGGACATGTATACTGCACTCGGCAACAGACAATCAAAGGCATCTCAACAGCTATTAGGGACATGAAATCCGCTTGACTTTTTAAAGGCAGCCTTCGATTCATCCACAAGCACTCATTTTTCTACACAATTCTCGCATACTCATACTCCAGCATTCCCTTTGTAATGATCTAGCAAACGAACCCTAAATCTATAAGTTGTTATAACAAATGAGATTTACCAGCCCAGTTTTCCTGAAAACTACATACATTAGTAGTCATAGTCAGTTATGTCAGAGCATAAAAAGTGAAAACTCGATTCCATTCTTTTTTCTATGAAAACCCGTTTGGCGGTATCATTAATGACGGCAGTTATAAGGCACACTTTCCTTGTCTTGGGTATCCACGCGCTTGTCCATATTTCCAAGTGGAAACCAGTTCCCACCAAACCCAATCATTAAAAAGTGAACATAACAAGAAAAATGTTTTTCTCCGTGTACCATCACGTCTTGTTTCCTTGTAGCTCATGTTATTTCAAGGAAAATAGTCATTGTCACAACTATTGACGCTATTGACAACTGCTACTGACGCTAACTGGTTTCTTTTCATTTTTCACGTGTATCTTGTAAACCGTGTCTGGAAGTAACACTTACGCCAAACTCCTTTTAGATAAAACAGTTTCCTGTTATCTACGACTAAACAGCTTTCATCTACACACTGCTTTGAAATCTCGTTGCATTCAAAGCAAGATTACATGAGCCTCTCTCAGAAAATGCGCATTTTGTGGCAGTTCTTCTTTCGTTCCGCGTGTGTACATTTCAACGAAAATCGTCGAGGTGATCGAGAAAATAATCGACGCAAGTTATTGACCCTTCATCGTATATAATTTTCGTCCTCATCGAATCACACGCTCAACTAGCAGACGCATGTGTTTCCTTTGTGCGGAAACGACTACAAGCTGAAATGGATATACCTTTCGATAAAATTCCTTAGCTTTCATCTGATTTTCTTCCACACATTTGGATGATGAGCTCGTATTATGTTTTGTGATGAAATGGAAGTTTACAAGATCTGAGAACCCGACGAAACAACATGTGGATCCCCGGTTCACCAGATGCTGAACCTGTTAGATGTATAGGCATGTATGATGTATGTTAGGGTTAGGTGTATAGATCTTGTGTACATGATGCATAACTAGAACCGAAACTTTAATCGGCATTGCTTTAAATAAGATACAATAATATGTTATGCGATGACTACATCGTAAATTTTGACTGTTTCTATACAGAACCGTGAAAACTGCATGTATTTGAGGTATTTGTTTGTTGGGTAGGGATTTTGAAAGAGAAATTCCTCAGGGGAATTTCCGTTCCTGTTCTTTTAAAGTATAAAAAAGCCTTGATGGGTCTGGATCAGTTCATTATGGTTTTCGTAGCAAAAAAGCTTGAACCTTTCTCTAACTGATATTTTCGATACTATCTACAACATAATGGCCTCTTCCCGTTTTTATTTCGACATTTTTTCCTTTTATGTTTAGGCACCATTAGATTTCTCGACCAACAAACCTATTTTATGTAATTTTATTATGAGATATCTTAAGTATTCAACTGAAAGAAGCTGGGAGCGTCTAGAAAGCACAGCTCTATGTGTACCAATCCTGAAGATGACATTGCCTAAAAGCACAGAGATAGTTGTACGTGCTCAGTACCACCAACCACAAGGTATATACGCTGAGGTACATGTCATACGACGACAAAGTCAAACTTTCTTTTAATGCCAACTCACTAGTTTGTTACCTTACTACTTTCTTTTCTTCCTTTTTAGTATATATAGTTGGTTTAGAAGGATGTTTCATAGAAACATAAATAAACTCTCTTCCTTCGCATTCCGTAGAAAAGATCATATTTCCAGAGTACCTCGTAGCATAAAGGAAGCGTACGCTTTTACATACGCCATTCATAATCCCATATAAGATGTAATATCTCGAAAATTGCTATTGCATATGTGTCAACATAATAATAGCACAGGAATGGCTTTAGGAACAGGTTATTTTATTTTATATAGGAAAACTAAAGCTGCCAAAGTTACCCTTGTGTACCTAATCACTACATCGTCATGATGAAATTCTGGCAACTCATAGTAATAATAAGCTGTGAGATTACTCTGAGGAAATTTTCGGATACAACATCTCCGAACGTGCAAAATGCGCAGAGCATCTTCATCCTACAGTCATAATAAAAACCGCATAAAAACCGAGCGGCTGATGTGCTGATATTTTTATATTAAAATTGTAATCCTAACAGACATAAATACATCCATTGTATTTATAATTTTATTTTGTATATTTTTCGTATATACTCAACACTGATTTCAATGATTAGGCTTTATGCTAGACTTGATGAATAGTCGGAGACGGGATTCTGAGATAATTCGAAATAATAAGACACATGCACATGAATAGAATGAAGAGCCTTTGGGTTGGCTTCTCCGCAGAAAATAAAAGACATAATCCCCCGATGGATGTATTGTGATGGGAATAACTGCGAAAATTGTAATTTTTGTGCGCATTTTATTATGTTACACCGACGACACTGCTGTCCTTTGGATGACAACATGACAATCCTCCTTCAATGAACATAAAACTTGTCAAAACAAAATTTTGGAATTTTCTATGCTGATGACTTCATCTAAAATTTAATTTTAGCTTTGGGTGTGCGCTTTATAAGCCTCAAAAATCACTCAAGCTTGTTTGCATCAAAGAGAAAATAATTTTTAGGATTTTTTAAAACACAATTCGAGCTTATTTTTTGGCGTTTTTGTCTCAATCAGCTAATACATACTTTAGTTTGGTTCCTTTTTATCAGCATGAGTTATTTTAATAGATTGTCTTACATGCATTACATCTAATTTGATTTTTTATTAGTACTCCGGTTGGCAATAGCGATGGAGGTGGGCCAAAAACACACGCATCTGAGAGCAGACAAAATGACGAAACTCATCAACCGCCACTAGATAGAAGGGTTTTGGCAGTTTTCCTATCTCCCCAGCCGTTTGTCAAGACTGTTATATGCTCTCCTATTCTATTTGTATTCCGAACAGCTTAAAAAAATAATGCTCTTTAGCTAGAGTAGCTTCTGTATTGACAAGGCCTTGTTGAAATGCTAATTGTTTGTTTAGCAAATCGAGTTTCAATTAGGAGAATTACATCATTTCCTCATTCACAAAGAGTTTTAGTTTTATGAAAAGCGTTATGAAAACAGTTATAGTATTTATTTTACAGTACTTATATAAGGCTACATAAAAACTTTTATCCAAATCCACTTTGTTTGTCAGTTGGCCTTTTTTATTGGAGCTGTTTTGTAAATAAACCAATTTGGTTTTGTAACATCAATGTAACAGTAAAGAAAACTTGCTTTTAACTTACATCAACATGGTCATCTACTAGCATCTCCTCGACTTCCTGAAATGTCAAATAAAAAGAATTATTGAGTAGGGAAAAAGCATTCCAGAGAAAAATTGAAGGTGACACTACATAAGAAGGGTTTTTCAGAACCTACAATATCATCACAAGTTTGCTTTGTTTACATAAGTACTCCAGAACTAAAGAACAGACGGTTCCAAAAACAAACGAAGCAAATCCTAAGTATGCAGGAATGAACTTGCTTATTTTTCCTTTTTTAAAGACACTTTCCTTTTTATATACGTAGGGCAGATTTGCAAACGCCCTTTCCTTCTTTATGTAAGTGCGACTGAGTAACTTGAGATAAATAGGGCAACGGCATGACTGTCGCGTTTCAATTTCAAAAGACAATTCTAGAGCACAATATCCTATAGAGTATAGTCAATGATTTACAGTGTAACCGGAAACTAGCAAGTTTATAGATATACAGGTAAAAGGCTCATAATAGCTGAAGAAAGTGTTAATAGCATTTCGTGACGGAAGTGATGAAACTTGCAAACTTACCGAATTGGAAGGCGGGGGTCGTTTCGTGTCTCCCCATGGAACTCCAAGCTGATGAGCTAAAGGCATTATCCCCTCTTCTTTTTTATTGCCCCTTCCTGTCTCGTATTATTTTTATGCTTTTTTGACACAACAACACGCACAAAATATGGTAGCGAGAGAGTTTGTTATTGTGAGTTTGTTGCACAAATCGCTGGTTTTTTATAAACAACTTTTTTTCTTCACATTCACTTTTTTTATCAACTGTCAAGAAGTGACGGCCTAGAAGTATATTGAATTTCTAACAGCGAACTGATGACATTTGGTTGAATAAACGTCGCAGTGTAAATCGATCAAAGTCAACTAAACAGCCAATTCTTTTGTTTAAGCAGAGAAAACAAAGGCATTCCAGTTTATCGGCACTATTTATTCTTGTAGACTCCTGAAATGAACAATAAAAACGGTTCAAAGTTAGAAACACATCCAGTAGGCATAAATTACGTAGATTTAATTAGACTTTCTCAAGAACTTAATAAAAAAATGTAATAAGTCATTGTGCAACTCCCTCTGACTTAAGCTCTACAGCTAGTGTTTACCTCTTACAGAACAACTTAATCCCTGTTTGATGAAACCCGAGAGAAACTAATTGATACTTTCACATTTGTAGAGAATTAAACACGAGCTCACAACAAGTTCTACCTGTGTAGAAACCAGCACTGCAAACTTCCAACTAATTTCAAACTGAGACACTTTTCCCTTCTCTTTTTTTTTTCTACCTGTGTCAAATATCAGACACCAACTTTCCCCAAACTTTCTCTTTTCGCTCTTTTTTTGTATTGTGAAAACAATTTCTAAACAAGTGTAATAATCGTTTAAAAAGAATTTTCGTGCAAAGCCAAAAAAACCAAGCCACCAAACACGAGAACAAGGTCCTGTGTTATTTTTCTCGCAACTGTTGCTCACAACTCGGGAAGCGAACTCACACTGGGAGAAAACCTGGTCACACAACTTGACTCTATTCTTGTCTAGTGAAAAGAAATGCGATCTCTCGTTTTCTCTTTTGAAAAGTCTCTTGCCAATAACAAAAACGAGATGGCTTATAGCTTGTGTGTGAACACATAACCCGACTATACAAACATTACACTGGACTTGCACGTATGCTTGGTTTACTTTACTACTTTCTCCCTTTTAACTTTCACTAGATTTTCTTGCAATATCATGCGATCCCATCACCGTCACTACTACTACTATAACAGCTCTTGTACAACCAGCCTTATTTTATTTTTATGTCGGATTCAATGACTCCTCCGTTTTTTGCGGGGGGAACTAACGCTCAAGAAAAATATTATTAGGGTCTCTATAGTTTGCCACCACTTGATTTACTATTCTAACAAAGAAAACGGCCAGAAATGATAATGACTATGCTGATATTAAGTTTTTTTTACTGCAGTAGAGCGCACCATCGGGGGTTTTTTGTGGTGCGAAATGCCAAGGTATTCTAGTTGCCATAAGGTTGTACGTTGTACCACACCAAAAAGACCACCGTCGACAAAGTTTTCCTCGCGAAATTATAACAACAGGAGCAGTCATGCATGGTTGCATGTGTGCTGTTTGCCCGATCTAGCTACTCGTGAAAAAAAACCCTTTTCTTGATTATTCAACGTAACGAGGAAAATGAACGTGAAAGAATAGGGAGCCGTTTCGACGATTTCATTTTTCAGACGGAGAAAAGTTTTAAAAACATTTTCTCCTCTTTTGAGAAATTACCGGTGAAAGTTTTGAATGTTTATCACAATCTTTTTTTTTCTCCGGATACATTGTTTTAATGACGCTTAGGTAGATTGGAAAGGTAGCAACAAAACTTTTTTGCGAGAAAAATACAAAAAACGGCCACACGAGCAACTTTCTCTTTTTTTATACGACATGCATCGTTGATCGGTGTGGTGATGGTTTTAGTAGCTTGTTTCATGCTGCTGAAATAATCATCTAAATATTGGAACGCGCATGAATACTACATTCCAACTATGTGGAGAACTATTTAAAGGCTCTTGGGCATATTACATTACGGTTAATCTAACATTCGTCCCAAAGCGGCTATAATGCTTATTGCATGACAGCTTCCCATTTTCTAGATTCTGTTCTGGAGTGTTCTTTCCCTTTGCCTGTCTTGTTCTATCGGGACATATCCGCATGTTTGCAATTCTCTACGTGCTTTCCAGTTAATGACTAAAATTAATGGCTTTACAAATATACAAATGGACGAGTTTTTTATGGTACAACAATACCTTTCGATGAAAGCCGATGATAAAAAAGCGGAATGCAATTTAGGGCAATAATACATACTTCGAATAAATATTTTAGAGGCGAAAAAACGGAATCTACACCAGTAACGCAAAATTTTATAGTTTCGTTTGCACACTGTCTATAATAAAACGCGAGCTTATCAGACTGGAAATTACTTTTAAAATAAACCCCCATTACATATAAACTCCTATAATCCTCAAACGAATTGCATGTGGAATGCAACTAGCATGTCAAATGTCACTCATGAAAATTGCAGCTTTCTGTTATTGTTTTTGTCCAGCCGTTTAAAGACCCAGGTGGCCGGATCTTTTGAAAAGAAAGTTTGCAAAACTGGCACATATTTCGACTAATAAAACTCAGCTAAACCTTATCTACCATCGAAATGGCGGCACTGGAAAAACCTAATTTCATACGCTCTAGTGGTTTACATTAAAATTACGGATTATTGTCAATTCTTTGAAAGTCTGATTGAAAACAATTTATAAAAAAATATGAACTTATTTACCTTTATTGTCCCACGTTGAACATGAGCATTCCCAGTAAGACACAAACAACTCTACTGGACAATATAACAATAATTACATCTCCCAGTTTCCTATCGCCATACGGTACACCTACACCTAATTAATATTTTGAACATTCGTCAACATTTTTAGGCACAAACACACCAATTTTCTATCCTTTTTATAACATACTCCTCTCCAGAATTTTCTTTACTTCACTTTCCTCTTCCCCACAACTTTAAACTCCCGAGAAGTACCCTTATCCTCCCCCAAATATCCTCCTCCTATTGTTACGTCTCTGGACAAAAAAAAAAACGCTCACTCTTCTTGCAAACCTCCTCACACCAGATTCACTTTCAGTTTAATGTGTGACGACAAAACAAAAACGTGTGCATGTCCGTCCTCCACACATATTTTTTTTTCTTCGTCTTTTCGTCCCATTCACCATTCCACATTAATGTATACCAACATCAATATATATTACTTTTCCAATCCAAAATTAGTTTTTAACGACAACATCATCAGTGCAGCAGTATACGCTCCTGCATTGTTATTTAACAAAAAAAATATTCTTATATTTTTGTCCTGTGATGAGTGTGTGTGTGTGGTAGATATTTTGTAGCCTGCATCTTTTGTATGTTACAAGAAGGATGATAAAAAAACACTCCAACTATTTTTTTTAGTGGTGACGATCGTCGTTCATGGTGGTAGAAGTAAGAGAATGGTGAACATGAATGAATGTTTTTTCGCCTCATTCATAAAGTAAACAGACCGAGTACAACACTCACAACCTTTTTGGTGTCTCTTTCCATCTTATTAGGCTTCCAATCATGTTCACATGTTGATGAGATCATTTGCTTTGCTATTTTAGTGATCTCTCCACAAAGTAGACACGAAGCAACAAAAATATAACAACCTTATTAAAACGTGCGCATGAAAAACTGGTCCGAAAATGTTTTTTTGGAAGATTTGTAGTTTTAAGATGCACATTGAGAGACAAGGTGCAAGACTGAATGTCTATGAGATTTTTTTAAGGCTGGCACATAAATAAAGTTGCTTGCTGTTCAGCTGAGAAGTATGCAAAAAAAACATCAAACAAAATACCGATACATACATTCTTTTGAAACGAGTTGTGTTTGTGTTGATACTGGGAATGTTCTCGGATTTGGAAGGTGAACGAGTTGAGAATGAAAAGAGAAAAAAAAATGTGTGTGGGGGAAAGTGAGAAAAAGTATGAAAGTCGGGATGGATAGTAAAAAAGTCAAGTTGCGAGGATGGAGGATAGAAAAAATTGTATGGAGTGTAGAATGACAAGCAAGATTGAGTCTTTGAGGGAGAGCTCAGCTGCAACTTTTGTGGTGGTTTTGGTGTTAGAAGAGAGAAAAGATTTTTAGTGAGTGAGGGAAAACAACAAGTGGATTCATTTCAAGGTAAGGATTATAATTATTTTAAGGGATAAATATTTAAACGATGTTTTTTTTATTTGAAAGCTGGAAGGCGCATTTAAGGTTGTCTCGTTGTCTTTGTAATAAATATTGACGACATTGGTTTTAGGCTTTGGAAGCGCCAACGTTTTGTTGTTGTTGTTATGGTTGCTTACTAATGCGAATGTGGATGGAATTTTGTTTTTAGTGGTTTAAATCGGTTGACATTCATAATGGTGGCGACATTTGGTGACGTGGTTTACGAGTCATCTCGAGCATTTGCAGATGATGAGGAGGAAGAGTTTCAAAATCAGTCTGTGTTGAGGTGATAATTTGAATTTCCGACTGGGCTTATGATTACGATTAGCTAGCGAGAAATGGATTGACAATTTTAACAATTGTTGTTATGTTTTATGTGGCATGTAGTTTCGAGCTGGTACACACCCCGGCTGGGGATAGATTTCTTGATAAAGGTGGGAGCGAGGGTCTTGTATTCTGCGCTTTTGTTGGCAAGGTAGCTGTAGGTATGTTGTTTGGATATGAAGAAATAAGGATAACTTGAAATGGGCAGGAGTTTTTTGTTGTCATTGATATGAGTTTGTTTTGTACTGGAATAGGTTTTGGCGATGGGTTTGTTTCAAACCAAAAGGACTTTGATTTGCTGGCGCAGGTTTATATGGTTGGTCAAGGAGACAGCACTGTTGACATGTACTTGAACCGACCCAAGAAGAAGCCAGTTGCTAGGGTATTCCTCGGACGGAAATCGTCCCCAGTGGTGTTTGCTCTTTTCAACACGCACGGGGTGCCTCGATATTTGGCAAACGAAGTTGTTGAAACGGTGGGTGTTCCTAAAATTGCAAAAAGGTTTGACTTATGGATGGATAGTTGCTCATAAACAGTTTTGTTTATGATTTAGGTGTCATCTTATATTCAAGTGGCCAGCCGTATTTTAGTATTCCATTCGGATACTCTCGCGTACTACCAAACAGACGATGCCACGTCCGAGGGCAAAGTATTTTATGTAGCCAGTTCAAAATATTCGCGAGCTGATATTCCATCCTCGTCTAAACCCTTGACCCCGCCAAATG